>OY992890.1:37938687-37991187 GCA_963921405.1 Cepaea hortensis
GGCACAGTAAGCAGAGAATCTCTTTATTGAGACAATGGCTAAGGTGAAAGATCTGTAAGGTCACTGCCATGGAGGACAGCAATGACGAACTGAGCTTCTTTCAGATGCCTCGAAGATCATGTCTTTTCACAATTTAATCACTGTTAACGACGTTTCTGTTGTGATGGGGTTACGAATGCTGGGTCTCCTTTCCAAACACAGCTGCGGACGATTTGGAAACAAACGGCCTTACGTTGGTTTCTAAAGAATGGTATGAGTGTCATCGTTCAGAAAGCAATGGCAAACTACAGAACGTAAACTTGCCCAGGAATTAGAAACAGCCAAAACATGCTGAAATTGACTGCGACGTCCTGTACAGGATATGCAACCGAGCAACGACGTCAAGGGGAGTTCATTGAATTGCATCCTACAGTAGGGATCATCATCATGTGCTACAGGTGCTTACAATGGTACATACGGTCTTATTACAGTTGGTACCAGCAGTAGTCTCATTATGTGTCCGTCAGGCCTCCCCCCCCCCCCCCAGAGTGGCACTCTTCGCTGGCTGTTGTGAATGAGGACGGCCCAATTATGGGAATGTTCCGAGTGTTGTGTCAGTTCTTGATTCATCTCAGCTCAAGGTTCTTTCTATTTAATCTGTCTAAGTCATAATTAACAAGGTTCTTTCTATTTAATCTGTCTAAGTCATAATTAACAAGGTTCTTTCTATTTAATCTGTCTAAGTCATAATTAACAAGGTTCTTTCTATTTAATCTGTCTAAGTCATAATTAACAAGGTTCTTTCTATTTAATCTGTCTAAGTCATAATTAACAAGACATATGTTCTGTTGAACAACCAGGGTTAGTGTTAAATTAAAAGAAGACACCGATTATGGTCGTCACTAGGAAGAGAAAAGTCGCTTAGAAGTCGACAGGGTCGACTTTATTGCACCGGGTTTTTATCCCATATGGCTCGGTCTCTTTCCGCAGCTCGGAAAGCGTCGCACAAAGCACGAACTCCGAGGCTCCAGCGACGATCCACATGACTCTCCGACAAAATTCACTCGTGAACCGAAGTGAACCCGGAATCGAACCCACAACCTTCGGAGCCCGAGTCAAACGACTTGACCACTTCGCCACGGAGCCTCCCGATTACTAGGAAGAAGAAGTACCAAAATTTAATAAACAGGTAAATGGAAATTTTCTTTAAAAAATTAACTGGTACAACTATATCGGAACAGTCATGACATCTGATGAAAGATGCCTTGAAGAGATTAGAACAAGATCGCTGTGACGAACGTAGACTTTTGCAAGATGAAAAACATACTGACTGATAAAACGATCTAAATTACACAGAGAAAAAGACCATGTGAAGCATGGACTATGATTAGACACGCTGTAAAACATCTAATAGTCAGTGGATTATGTGGTTTCTGAGGAAAATGCAAACAATACTACAGACAGTCACACACAAAAAAAATGAGAGAGTCCTACAAGAAACAAATGAAAACCGTAAATTGATTAGAGAAATTAGTCGTAGACAATCAAAATATTTTGATGCGTTGTAAGAAGAAATAAATTGGAGAACTTGGTGACAACTGGCAATATTGAGGGGAAAATAACAATGCGAAGGCAGAGAAGTACAAATCTGGATGGCTTGGCAACGTGGCATCGTCGAGGTAACCACGACTGTGGTGATCGTGTGAGATGGCGAAACATGACCATCCACGCTTATCGGTATAGCACATGATGATGATGTTTTGTGGGTCTCTGTAGCTAAGTGGTCAAACAGCCTGCCTCACGCCACGCAGGCCATAGGTTCCTTTTCAGACTGAATCATTCGGTTCACGACAGCAATTCTTTTTGGAAACCCTGTGATTCTTCGCTCGCTTTGATCTCAAACATAGTTCATACGAATTGTCTTAGGACGTTATGACACTGAGTCTGATACTTACCACATCACCGAGAGTTCTGATCGGTATGTATAAATATGCGTCCGGCACCATATACTCAAGGCGTCTATAAAGGTCTCTTACTTGTAGTTTTGTCGGAATGTCTTGTTGGTGGAGCAGTCGCTTCGAGCCCTAAAAGGTGACCGCCCGATATCCAACTGAACCACCATTTGAAAGGCAACTGTCAGACACTCCCGAGAAATCTCTGGATGGTGAGTGTCTGTCGTTCTGAGATAGTGTGGTTTGTGGTTCTGGCAGATAGTGTTGGCCTATGGTTGTGGGAAATAGTGTTGGTCTGTGGTTCTGGGAGATAGTGTTGTTCTGTGGTTCTGAGAGATAGTTTTGGCCTATGATTTTGGGAGATAGTGCTGGTCTGTGGTTCTGGGAGATAGTGTTGTTCTGTGGTTCTGAGAGATAGTTTTGGCCTATGATTTTAGGAGATAGTGCTGGTCTGTGGTTCTGGGAGATAGTGTTGTTCTGTGGTTCTGGGAGATAGTGCTGGTCTGTGGTTCTGGGAGATAGTGCTGGTCCATGGTTCTGGGAGATAGTGCTGGTCCATGGTTCTGGGAGATAGTATTGATTTGTCGTTCTGTGAGATAGTGCTGATCTGTGGTTCTGGGAGATAGTTCTGATTCATGGTTCTGGGAGATAGTGCTGGTCCATGGTTCTGGGAGATAGTATTGATTTGTCGTTCCGTGAGATAGTGTTGTTCTGTGATTCTGGGAGATAATACTGGTCTGTGGTTCTGGGAGATAGTATTGATTTGTCGTTCCGTGAGATAGGGTTGATCTGTGGTTCTGGGAGATAGTATTGATTTGTCGTTCTGGGAGATAGTGTTGATCTGTGGTTCTGGGAGATAGTATTGATTTGTCGTTCTGGGAGATAGTGCTGGTCCATGGTTCTGGGAGATAGTATTGATTTGTCGTTCTGGGAGATAAGGTTGATCTTTGGTTCTGGGAGATAGTATTGGTTTGTCGTTCTGGGAGATAGTGTTGATCTGTGGTTCTGGGAGATAGTATTGATTTGTCGTTCTGGGAGGTAGTGTTGATCTGTGGATCTGGGAGATAGTATTGATTTGTCGTTCTGGGAGATAGTATTGATTTGTTGTTCTGGGAGATAGTGTTGATCTGTGGTTCTGGAAAATAGTATTGATTTGTCGTTCTGGAAGATAGCTCATAGGCTGGCAGGGAATGCACCTCTTGGTGGTCGATTACCTACATACAAAGGGTAGGTGGTCGCGCGCCTGTGGGACCAGGTGGAGAAGGTGGAGGGATAGATTGAGAACCCGTATGTGGAAAGGGTGAGATTGCGGGGAACTGGCAGCGGTTCTGTTAGAATCTCAAAACTGAGATGGAAGACCAGGAGAATTTTCAATCAGATAGCAGTGGGAACGATTAGTAGCTTGACTCTTCGCTGGCTGTTGAACGATGGGACGGAGCGCATATTGGATTCTCCTGAGTGCAGTGATGCCGGTTCTCAGCTCAGCTCAGTTCCGCTCAGCTCTGGGAGATCGTGTTGTTCTGTGGTTCTGGGAGATAGTGTTGTTCTGTGGTTCTGGGAGATAGTGTTGTTCTGTGGTTCTGGGAGATAGTGTTGATCTGTGGTTCTGGGGGAGATAGCATTGATCTGTGGTTCTGGGGGAGATAGCATTGGTCTGTGGTTCTGGGAGAGATAGTGTTGGTCTACGGTTCTGAGATATACTGCTGGTGTGTTTTTCTATGAGATATTGCTAACATTCTTTGTGCACCTCTATCGTGTGAGATTCCTGTTACATGACCAGACCATCCTTTTTTTCTGTTTTAACATAGTTTAACGCACGTGCTGTCCCTAGTCGCCTCCACGAGTCATCATTTCAGATCTTAGTCTTTTTTCGTCACATTTGGAATTGCATGTAGGCATTTCATTCCTTTTGTTATGATTCTTCTTTTCTCATTTGTTGTTAGTATCCAAATCTGCTGTTGACAACGTTAATGAAGCCAGCCAGATGCCAAGATAAGTACATTTTATCTGTTTGTGTGTGTGTGTGTATGTTTGTGTGTATATTGTTGTTGTTGTTGTTGTTTGTTTTCTTTTTTGTTTCTTGATAAGGATGTCCGACCACACGTTCGTCTGTATATGTATCTGTATATGTTTCTCTCTCTCTCTCTCTTTCTGTCTCTCTGCCTCTCTCTGTCTATTTGTCTGTCTCTCTCTCTCTTTGTCTGCCTGTCTCTGTCTGTCTGTCTGTCTGTCTGTCTGTCTGTCTGTCTGTCTGTCTGTCTGTCTGTCTGTCTGTCTGTCTGTCTGTCTGTCTCTCTCTCTCTCTCTCTCTCTCTCTCTCTCTCTCTCTCTCTCTCTCTCTCATTCAGCAAGTTTCCTAGTCATATTATGTGTTTTATTCATACTCCTAGGAAGTCTATGTGGTGAAGTAGTTCCGCGCTCTGAAGGTTGTCGGTTCGAGTCCGCGCCACGTCGTTTGTGTGCAATTTTCTCTGAGACTCCTGGGGGTTGTCGTTGGAGCTACGGAGTTCGTGCTTTGTGCGACGATTTCGACAGGACGACCTGCGAAAAGAGACTGTGCTATATTCGATAAAGCCCGGTGCAATGAAATCGGCCCTCTTGTCTTTTACATCCTTTTAAACTTTTCAGACTCCTTCTGTTGATGGCAATATTGAAGACCCCTTAAATAGAGTAACCAATTACAAAGAAAAGATTGGCCACTGAGCAATTAAACATACAGATATTGGCTTTCAGAAATGTCACACGCACAAAGCTAACAAGAACTGTAAATGTCAGCGTGAAATATTGCAAAAATGATGTCTAGGTAAATATTAATGGTTTGGAGGTTGTATATATAGTACCATATGTCGGCTGTAGTTAGAGAAATCGATGATAACATTTAAGTGAAAGTAAAGATAAAATGTAAGTAAATGTAAAGATAAAATGTAAGTAAAGGTAAGGATCAAATGGTAGTAAAATTAAAGATAAACTATAAATAACAGTTAAGATACAGTATAAAAAAGTAAAGATACAGTACAAACAAAAGTAAAGATAAAATGTTAGTAAAAGTACAGATGAAATGTAAGTAAAAGTAAAGATAAAATGTTAGTAAGAGTAACGATAAAATGTCAGTAAAAGTAAAGATAAAATGTCAGTAAAAGTAATGGACCTCTCTCCACTCATTCATTCATCATGTGCAATGCCGATTAGTGTGCGGTCATGATTCGCTCGATCACCAGAGGTGTGGATCAGCTCAGTGTTCTTGTCTGGACCATACAACTTGGCCACGCCATCCAGGCATTTACTTCTCTGTCGTCCCTTGTTCTCTTTCCCTCGATCTTGCCAATTGTCATCAAGTTATCCAGTTTACTTTTTCTCATAACGTAACCAAATACTTTTGACTGTCTACGTCTAATTTCTCTAATCAGTGTACGATTTTCATTTGTTTCTTGAAGGACTTGGTCATTGGTTTACTTCGCATTTTCCACAGAAACTAAAGTCGACAGCCATCAGATGTTTTTCAACTTGTCTGTTCATTGTCCACGCTTCACATCCATACAAAAATACAGGTTCTATGTAGCACCTCAACACTCGTTTTCTAGTTGCATTTGACATCGTTTTATTGGTGAGTATGATTTCCATCATGCAAAAGGCTACCTTCGCTATGGCGATTCTTGTTCTAATCTCTTCAAGGCATCTGCCATCAGATGATATGACTTCATGAAGTTAATTGGGTATATAGGGTGTATTTTTTATGACTGTGCAGTGTTTGAAAATATTGCGAGTCCAAGTTTTGTATTCACCATCTGTAAAGATCATGCAACATAATAGATAAATGCAAAACTTGGACCGGCAATATTTTCAAACACTGCACAGTCATTAAAACTACACTCTACATTATGCTAATCAAATATTTCTAGACAAATCGGCACACTAGACTATGTGCTCAGTCTCATATGGCCACCTTGACCTCCTGGATATAAGCATTTTTAGGTTAAGTCATTAACTGTATTATGAATTTTACCTCCTGGATAATATCCTACAATCTGGGTCGACCTGAGAGCACAGGTCAATGAAAGAAATCGCCGCCTCGATGGGGATTTGAATATATGACCAACTGACCGGTGGGCAAGCGGTCTAGCAACTGCGCTAAAACTGCTCCCATGATCATGATTACATGTCTGGTGTATTAACTAAGGTTTTATATCTTCTTCTCTTCTTCTTCTTCTTCTTCAGCGTTCCGAGCCATTGAGGTTCTTTGCTGCAAATACAATCCGTCTCCATTCGTCTCTCTGGTGGACCTTCTCTTGCCAGTCGTTGATTATATATATATATATATATATATATATATATATATATATATATATATATATATATATATATATATATATTACTGGAACTTTCTAGTGTGTAAATATAACACTATTCATGGTCCTGATATTGGATTTCTATTGTATGCAGCAAGGACATTGTCAATTAACAAGTGTGCCTCCCCTCTCATCTTAAATTGAATAAAGTCAAGGGAGAAAATTATTGCAGATAGGTCATACATTGAGCGTGTTAGTCGTCAGATGGTGCATGTTGGTGGAAATGACCATGCCTTCATATGCATCCATTTTGTACGAACATTTACCGCGCGATTTGTTCTGATCAGTCACATTCACTATAGCTATGGGTTGTACTTAATTGTGTCTTTTATTGTTAAGCTTTGACTCGTAGTTACCACAGTGCTGACTGTGATACGGATCATTCTTTGGTTGTTGCAAGGGTTAGACTGAGACCAAAGAGAATCTACACAGCTAAACACAAATCTAGCCCCAGGATTAATATTATTAACACTCATGATCCTGAAAAGTGCTTTCAGTTTCAACAGCAACTTGAAGACGCTTTCACTGATACACCAGAAAATTGTACAGTAAATGATAAATGGAATAAACTTAAGGAAACTCTTTGTAAAACTGCCGTAAAGGTTTACGGCACTGTGGATCATAAGAGGCAGGACTGGTTTGCGGCCAACAGCGAGACTCTGCAGCCCTTGATTGATAAGAAGAAGAAAGCTCTCTTAAGAAACAAGGAAAGACCAACGCGTAACACTCTGAGTGAGCTAAGGCAAGCTAGGAAGGATGTGCAAAAGGCTGCCAGGCAGTGTGCAAATGATTATTGGATCATGTTATGTGAGTCCATTCAAATCGCAAGTGATAAGGGAGACATAAGAAGCATGTATGAAGGAATAAAGAAAGCCTGTGGTCCAGTGATCAAAAGAAGTGCACCATTGAAAACCTTGACTGGAGAAGTCATCACTGATAAGAAACAGCAGATGGACAGATGGGTAGAGCACTATTTAGAGCTTTACTCAAGTGAGACCAAACTAGCGGATAATGCCCTCAACGCCATAGAGACTCTACCAACTCTTGACCACCTGGACACACTTCCCACCATAACAGAAGTTAAGTGTGCTATAAATGAACTTGCATCTGGCAAGGCTCCAGGTAAGGATGGGATTCCAATAGAGGTTATCAGGAGTGGGCAAGACACACTCACTATACAGATCCACCAGCTAATAGAGCTATGCTGGCGTGAAGGACAAGTCCCACAGGATTTCAAAGATTCAAGCATCATAACACTGTACAAGAACAAGGGCGATCGGAGCGACTGCAACAACTATAGGGGTATCTCACTTCTGTGTATTGTTGGAAAAGTATTTGCCAGAATTGTTCTGCGCAGACTTCAAGTCCTAGGAGATCAAGTCTACCCCGAATCACAGTGTGGCTTTCGACAGAACCGGTCTACCACTGATATGATATTCTCATTGCGACAAATGCAAGAAAAATGCCGTGAACAGAATCAACCACTGTTTATTGCCTTCATCGACCTCACAAAGGCATTTGATTTGGTCAGTCGTGAGGGTCTGTTCAAGGCACTAAAGAAGATTGGCTGCCCACCAACTCTTCTGTCCATTGTGGAATCGTTCCACACAGGCATGAAGGGTATAATCAAGTTTGATGGTGCAACTTCTGAAGAATTTGAAATCAAGAGTGGAGTTAAGCAAGGTTGTGTACTAGCTCCCACCCTCTTTGGAATATACTTTTCACTTCTACTGAAATATGCATTTCGTGATCAGGATGGTGGTATATACATTCACTCACGCTCAGATGGCGGCCTCTACAATGCTCAGAGATTGAAGGCTAAGACCAAAATTAGGAGGGTACTGATCAGAGAGTTGCTTTTTGCAGATGATGCTGCAGTTACGACCCACTCTGAGGAAGAATTGCAATGTCTACTATCTGCATTCTCCAATGCTTGTTCTGAATTTGGTTTAACAATTAGCAAAAAGAAGACACAGATTATGTTACAAGGTGCACATGGGGTACCATCAATCTTTATTGACGACGCCGAACTAGAGATAGTAGACCATTTTACATATCTAGGATCAGTGGTAAATAGCAAATTATCCCTAGATCAGGAAATCAACATCCGGATTGGTAAGGCAGCAACAACAATGAACAGGTTAAGAAAAAGAGTCTGGGAGAACAGGAAGCTTACTGCCAAAACAAAAGTCCTTGTCTATCAAGCCTGTGTCCTTAGTACTCTTCTCTATGGCAGTGAAACCTGGACAACTTACTCACACCAAGAGAACAATTTAAACAGCTTTCATATGCGGTGTCTGCGAAGAATTCTTGGTATTAAGTGGCAAGACAAAATCACAAATACTGAAGTATTGGAAAGATCAGGTTGTGTGACAGTTTATTCCATGCTCAGTCTTCGTAGACTTAGATGGATAGGACATCTTAGGAGGATGGATGATGGTAGAATACCAAAGGATATCTTTTTTGGTGAATTACAGATGGGTAAGAGATCTCAGGGTCGGCCTCTACTACGATACAAAGATGTGTGTAAGCGGGACATGATTGATACAGGCATTGATAATGCACATTGGGAGCAAGTCGCCGCTGAACGTGTTGCATGGAGGGCAAATATCAGAAATGGAATAAAGTCAAAGGAGAAAATTATTGCAGAAAAGTCACACACCAAGCGTTTGAGACGTAAGATGGTGCATGATGGTGGAAATGACCACGTGTTCACATGCACCCACTGTGAACGGACATTTACAGCGCAAATTGGCCTTATCAGTCACACTCGCTACCGCCATAGTTAAAAGTTATTATGCCTTTTTAAAGCACAAACTATCGTCTGTCAAGACGGCAAGGTGCCAATGATATTGTTAAGCTGAATATAACAAACTACCGTCTGTAAAGATGGCAAGGTGCTAGTTCCTATCTCAAAATTGGAGGATATAACACAAACAATCTGCTTCATGGAGCTGACACAGTATTGATAGCTGATAACGCAAACAATCTGCCACAGTTGATTGATAGTGTAGTCAAAGAGATCGCAAAAGAAATACAACGATGTCCTTGAATATCGAGAGAATAGACACAATGGTTATATCAATATAAACGATAACATAAAAATGTGGCATTACAATAGAGGGTAAAATGCATAATCAAACCCATACATTCAAACATATGAAGTATGCGTGTGTGGGGGGAACATAACATCACATGGAAAATGTATGATAGAGATTAAGAGCGAAATAGGCCAAGCAAAAGCTGCATATCAGAAAATTAAAAGTATCTTATGTAATGGGTGACTTAAATTATATTTGCCCTCACTCGCTTTGAACCCAAGCGAAGTCCATACACGTGGGTCTGGTGCACTTGAGTGTTGTTGTTTTTTTTTTGCGTGTAGATTAGCTTTCCCTATTACCAGTGTCCTTTCCAGTGCGCCCATTCCGACTTCAGAGGTACTTGTAATTTACGTCCCCAAGTCAAGGACGAGAAATCAACATTTTAGTCCAACTGACCAATGTAGGGGTTGAATCCGCTGCCTCAGCATCAGCACACCGGATGTTTACGAACGAGCTCTCTTATCCATTTGGTCATGCTGACCTCGCGTGACTTTAATTGAATTTTAGATACAAAGCACTAAAATCTTGTATCGGAGCGGTTCTGATGGATGGCAGTGCATCTTGGAATGAGAACAAACAAATTAGGATGAGCTTGGAAACAGCGGAGATATGGTTCCTGACACGAATAGATGAGATTGGAAACAACGTAGATATGGTTTCTGTGAAGAATAGATGAGCTTGGAAACAACGGAGATGTAGTTTGTGACAAGAATAAAAGAGCTTGGAAACAACGTAGATATGGTTTCTGTGAAGAATAGATGAGCTTGGAAACAGCGGAGATGTGGTTTCTAGCAAGAATAGAAGAGCTTGGAAACAAACGAAGATGTGGTTTCTGAGACGAATAGATGAGCTTGGAAACAACGGAGATATGGTTCCTGAGACAAATATAAGAGCTTGGAAACAGTGGAGATGTAGTTCCTGAGACGAATTGAAGAGCTGGGAAACAACGGAGATGTGGTTTCTGACAAGAATAAAAGAGCTTGGAAACAACGGAGATGTGGTTTCTGACAAGAATAGAAGAGCTTGGAAACAACGGAGATCTGGTTCCTGACACGAAGAGCTAGCTTGGAAGCAATGGAGATGTGGTTCCTGAGACGAATATTGCAAATCCTGTGGACTGTCAGAGTGATAACAACGATTGCCTGGAAGAGGCTAATGAAAGTAGAGTATTATATACAACAATAAGAAAGAGAGACACATAGTTAGTTGGTAATATAATAAGAAGAGAAGCTTTGGTGAATATAGTGACGATTTGAAGATTTAGAGGTAGAGACAGGCTGAGATAGATGATGGTGGATCGTCCACGACGGTGGCATGGAGAAATGTCATCAACAGAGTTCATCCAAACCACCAAGGTCTACGCTGAGAGCTGAACTATCACGCCATCTGCCAATACACTTGATGATGATGCCATAAAACTACACTAAACTAATAGCGAAAGTAATTGTGGTATTTCTTTCTATGTAGTCTGTTCATTGTCCAGGAGCATCGAGCTATCTTCTGAGATGATCTCTTGCTTGACCAGGTGTTTTGACTTAAATCTGATGTAGTTATGTGCAGCACTGTAGCTCTCTGGCTGTTGTCCATATTTGGGCATCTGTGAACAGAATATAATGATGCTGTATCAATGGCGAAGGGGGTAGGGGCGCAGTTCGTAATCCCGCATACTGCGTTCGAAACACAACTGCGGGTGATCTGGCGGCAGACTGCCTTGTGTTGGTTTTTAAAAAATAAAAATGTTATGGGTGACGGTCGTTCAGAAAGCAATGGCAAACTACTGAACGTAAATTTTCCAAGAAATTACAAACAGTCAAACAATGCTGGCGTTGACTGTGAGGTCCTGCAAAGAATATGTAAAACTACCTTTTTAACTGACCAGTAGTAAACAATACGTAACAATGGTGAAACTTTACACGATTGCGTAGTTTGGGCACGAGTGGCTTAAGAATCTCTAGGAAATACAAACAGTTAGGTATGTGTAACTCTTTCGAAAAAGTGGAAGATAATGTGCTCAGAGCACTGAAGCCATGATACTCTAATAGCTTCATTAGGCTTAAAAGTGAAAGCCAGTTAATCAACTCTTTGAGATGCATCCATTCAGTGGGAATGAATACTGTTGTAGATGCAGGTCTATAACTCTGCTGTATCCCCTCTGTATATCCATATCTAACTGTTTGCACACCTTCGGCCCCACATTTCTTTGTTTGGCACCTTTCACAACTGAAATTCTGCACCGCATTTCTAGCATTCCTATGTTAAAGATTGAACACAGCCCACTACTGGCAACGCTGATCGAATTCCGGTACGAACCTAAGGCTTTGTCCACGTCAGATTAGAAGTACAAGACTCAAGTTTCGCTCTCGTTTGAGCTCATCAGTAACGAAGTTTGTATAATGGCCTATAGTCTGTTTACTTTTGTCTGCCCCGGTATAACATTCCATACCTCAGTAACCAACTGAGGGAAAATGATGAGATTTAACATATGAACTTATCATTATGTCCACCCAACAATAAAACATTTTATTCTGGAGATTGTACAGCAGATTTCAAAGTTTGTTTATGTGCGGTATATAATTTACAGGTCGGATATGAAGTGCATATTTTAAAATGTATTACATCTTCATACGGAAAATCAGCGTTGATTAGGAAATTTTCTCGCTGCTCACGAGATTGGCCTTATGACAAGAGCCTCGTGTAGTGGAAACGGAAGTGTTCAGAGGTGTTCAATAGGTGTCGTCTTTAATGTGGGTGCTTTCATGAAACTGGATATTTAAAAAAAAATAAACCTTACATTTTCTTTCGCTAACATCTGAATGTGTAAATATTGTTGAATGGGATTGAATGTGAAATTTTTTACACTTCAAAGCATCACAATGAAGTGGTACACATATATTTGTCAAGAAGCTGATCGCAGGAAACTGTTTCATGCTATTACAAATCCCGAGAAAAGAACAGTCCATGCATTGGATTTGAATAAACAGTCATTTCGTCGATGAGTGCAAGAATCTGGAAAGAAACTACCACACAATAAGCAAACATTAGGTAGAAAGGCAATTGTAGACAGCTTTTATACCAAAGAAACAGCGACTGTAAGAAAACTTAGGGTTTGGTTGAGAAAAAAAATTAAATAGAGCTATCCAAAACAACTTTGTGGAAAATTAAAAGGACATTAGGCTTCACCTTTAGAAAGTACAAGGGGGTAGAAATATCATTTGCGAGCAACCGTATTTAGGAGCCATGAGAAGCAAATACCTACGTGAAATAAGGGAAATGCGCAAAGAAAATTATGACGTGTATTTGGATTAAACCAGGATCAATGCGCACCACACAAGTGAAAAGGAATGGCAATCAGTGGATGGAAATATACAGCGATGTTTGCCCAGCGTTTGGTCACAGCCGATGCTGGTAGTAGGCATAATGGCTTACTACAGAATGCTGGACTCGTGTTCGTATCAAAGCATACAGACAATAGGGATTATCATAATGAAATAAATGGTAATGTATTCAGAGATTGGCTCGAGAATACAGTGCTTCCATCACTAGATAGAAAGTCTTGTCTAATTATGAACAATGCATCATATCACAATGGTGTTGCCCAAGAAGACATCGGCATCGAGCACAAAGGAAGCAATCAAGATATGGCTCCGAAGGGAAAACATACAATTTCCAGAAACGTATTTCAAGCTAGAATTGTTGTCCCTTGTAAAACAGACGCAAAAATGCAAGAAATATCAAATCGACAAGTTGATAGAAGAGCATGGCCATAGTTGCTTTAGACTTCCGCCGTGTCGCAGAACTCAGTGGGTCCGCCTCGTGATGTTTCGGCTGGAGGAAATGTCTGTTGAGACATCGGGCAGTCGAGGGAAGAAAATGTGCCGGTGAAAGGGAATTAACCGGTAATTTGACTCAACTCGACCAGAGTCGTTGCTCGCCCTTTAAGAATCTTCCAGTAGGTGGGTGGCGGAACAGGTTTTCGGGCAAGACAGACTGCGCAGGTCCGACGCAAGCGCAGTCGATTGTCCCGGAACAAATGATCAGTTGGAGACGAAGGTTGCTGGCAGGCAGTCGACATTTTGGCCCAGTGCTAAGTGTGAGAGAGAGAGAGCGGGACGCCGTGTCTTAATGAGGGTTGAAGACTTCTGACATCATGTCCCGTTCCAATTACAACGCTTCTCTTATCCACTGTCGTGCTGTTTGTGTGAAGGTATGTGTACAGCCTTTTTCCTTAACTAGTGTGGTATCGGTGATTCGAATTATGAGATTTCGTTAACGCGGGACCGGCGCGAGAAAGGAGGTCACGTGTGAACATTGGTACGGTTGTGTTTTCTGACTGTAAATTAAGCCTGTGGCAAACGCGTGTTTACCAGCATAGTATTGCTAAGCTATTTCGTAGGGTAGCAGCGCGCGGCTTATTTACAGACCCTGTAGATTGGGAAAATCGGGTTCAGAGAAGCGAGACCTGTAATTTGAGTTCACACATGGCCAACTTTGCAACCTCGAGCGTCGGCGTGGCCAGCGTGGCCGAACCATTACCCGCAGCGCTACCGGAAGTGGATTAAGGAGTCGCTTGGGATATATCGAGTGATAAATCGATGAACTCGGGCGAGTGTAACGAATCGAATGCACCGGTCGGCCGGAACCTCCGAGGTCATTTTAAGATAGTACCGGGAGTCGAGCTTCTGATCACATGGTGGGGCGACCACTGGCTTTCTTCTTGGCTTTCCTCACATCTGTCTTTTAATTAGTTCCCTCGATGGAATGCCAGCTCAATATATAGTGGATTCCTGAGAGGTTGATAGAGGGAGAAGTGACCATTGCGACAGAATTGTTCATATTGAACATGACACCGTTCTAAATGCCCCGACCTGGGACCAGGGAGCTGGGAACGGGGTGTGGATTTCTGCTACAGGGGGATTACACTGTATATTTATTTGGAGTTACTGGATTGTGCCTACAGCATGGTACGACATCGGCGTTGGCGGATAACAGAAAGGGGGTGAGGAAGTACTGCCATCGGTCCTCCTTCAGGGCCCTTCTATCTATACGTACAACTAACTCACTAACCGTATGTGTTGTCTAGATATGTTTCAGCAAAGACCCATATCTCAGACACCAACCTTGGCCCAGTCCTACGTTCGTCTGAGAAAAAGGATGTAGGTGGACAGCTGCCACTTTGGTTCTAGGTCCAGTCTGTCCTCGACCATTTGAGCAGCCAGTGAAGGAGTGCGGCCCTTATGGGAAGGGTCCACACGTCTGAGTAAGGGGGACTTAAGTGTATCTGCTGTGGGTAAGTCTGATTCATGGTGCTCTCACTGAGTATTATCCTCCACAGGTTCTATCTTGTTGAGAGCAGAGCGTCGATCTGGGGACGAGTCCAGTGATCCGGACTAGGGCGAGAGCCGGTGTGAACAGCTTGGAATTCCACCACCTCAGCGAGCAGTACTTACAATCGAGAGTATGTCTCAGGATGGGCTCCAGCTAACTCATCGCCCACGCCACGTCTGATATCCCAGGTTGTTCGCCATGACAGCACCATATCGCCTTGTTTATTACTTCAGCTGGGCAAGTATCTGGTTGTGGTCTCAGCTCGGCTGAGATAGACCGAACCATACCACAGTGCAATGAAGTCAACCCTCCAGTCTTAACCCCTCTATCCGAAGCCATTCATGATTCAAAGAACAGACGCCCAGGGCACATCTCATCTAGTATTTGCTCTAAAGGTTGCTTGTGAAATTTACTGATATTCCATTACTTAGATGTTTATACTTTAAAGTTAGAAAGTGAGTTCTTTCATGTTACATAGAACAAAATTTACCACACGGCTGTGTGTACTGAACAATTAGTAAACATGAAAATAAAAATCACTGAAAACCTTGGAGATGTGGTTTTATAGAAGAATGCTGAAAATTAATTGGACAGCCCAAATAAGAAATCTGGACATTTTGAAGTGGCAAAAACAACTTATCACAATCATCTGAAAGAAGCAGTGATCATTTTTAACCAGATTATGAGAAGACACAACCTTGTATGTGATGTGACAACCGGAAAGAGTTGTGGAAAGAAGAATAGAGGAGGACAGCATGAGAAAAGTCTTAATAGTCTTGAGTCATGGCACTGAGGGAGTCAACAAACGAAATGATCCATGCCGTCGGAGATCACAATTTGTGGAGAAGCTTGATCATCCACGCCAGCCGGCAAGACACTGGACGACGACGAGATGTTTATCTAAAGTCAGATCTTAGTCAGATATGACTGAGCTACCGTATAGCAGTTACCTGCATTCTGTTAACGCCGAATGTTGGGCGGCGCTCACCACATCCGACAGCCCACATTGTGCCAACAGCTTCTAGTGGAGGAGTGCAATGGGAAAGGTACAAGCCTGGTCCTAGAGCGACGAAATGAAACCTAAAGACTAAATGTCACGGCAAGGCACATAGGGCCCTAACCTTAGGTCGGCAACTGGTTTAGGATGGAAGTTCCGACAGGAGGACAGTTAGAGCATTGTTTTGCTGATCCGACAGCTACTGCTGCTTGAAAATCACAAACAGCCAAAATAAAATGATGGGGTTATTTGGGCACCTTCTGAGAAGAAATAAACTAGAGAACTTGGTGACAACAGGCACCACTGAGGTGAAAAGAAAAAAGGGGAAGGCAAAGAAGTAATTATATGTATGGCTAGACCATAAGGCATGGTCGGGACAAGAACATAGAGCTGATGGAGTTGTTTTGTGAAGGACATGTAACTACAAACTAACTGATACCTTCAGAAGTCTCTGTAGTGCTTTCTTTTCTTACCTGAATATGAACTCCCAACCGGATCTTGAGAGTGAGGTAGACCACAACATACAGGACAACACTGATGACGAGATTTCCCAGCAGATGTAAACCAAACATGGCCTTGACATAGATGACGTTGTTCGGATCCGTGCGGTCAAGGTCGGACGCTTCGCCTCCTAAAATTGACAGATCAAAGGTCATCATCGCGGTTATTTTTCCATTACCTCCAGCCGTTCACCCTCATAAGTTAAAAGGTAATATTATATCTTTTACAGGATGTCGCAATTAATTCCAGCATCTTTTGGCTATTTGTGATGCCTTGACAAGTTTACATTCAGTAGTTTCTCATTGTTTTCTGAACGACCGGCATACATACCATTGTATGGACACGAACGCAAGGCGGTGTGCTTTCAAATTGCCCGCATTCGTAACCCCTTCGCCACAGAACCGCTCAACCTTATAAGAGAAGTTATGAATAGGGCTGGGCAGCCTCAAATTAATAATCACGTGACCAAATCAGTCAAGTTTCGGAAATTAATTTAAAATATATTGCAGTTCATAAGAAGTAATGGAGTATAATGGCTTCAAAGGTCATACTGAGTGAGCACAATGAATGGTTCAAAGATGGCGTCAGCACGGTTCAGCGACAGCTCTTAGGAAAGTGACAAAATTTAAACACAATACTGCATCCACGAATAACAGATCTAATAAGCATATGGCCATTGTGAGGCAGTCAATGATATGTTAATAATATGCACATAATTGCACATAATACTCTTATAAAAACCATACTGGGGGAAAGGTTGAGGGCAAGCAAGCATGAGGTAGACAACGATACAAGTGGGAAAATAAACATCAAGAGATGGACGAACATAAGTCTGACAGAATGTACAGTCAGGGCGAGAGACAGTGTTAGAGATCCATTGCAGCCAACCATCATTGTGAAGACGGCACCTTATTGATTGATTAATATAGTTATATAAGTTGAATCAGTATTTGCTTACTACTACTACTACTACTACTACTACTACTACTACTACTACTACTACTACAACTACTACAACTACTACTACTACTACTACTACTACTACTACTACTACTACTACTACTACTACTACTACTGCTGCTGCTGCTGCTGCTACTGCTGCTACTATTTCTACTACCACTTCTACAAACTACAACTACTAACTGCAATAACTACTACTTACTATAACAACTACTACTAATGCTGCTACTACTACCACTATAATTTCTTTTTTCTGCTGCTGCTGTGCTTTTTTCGTCTTCTTGCAGCGTATTTAATAACTTCTGCTGAGGACAGACCGACAGACAGACAGACAGACAGACAGACAGACAGACAGACAGACAGGCAGGCAGGCAGGCAGGTAGGCAGGCAGGCAGGCAGGCAGGCAGGCAGGCAGACAGACAGACAGACAGACAGACAGACAGACAGACAGACAGAAAGAAAGAAAGAAAGAACATAATTCAAATCAGAAAAACACGTCCAAATTGCCATTGTCAAACAGATCCATACCCGGAAACCTGTCGCTCACGTACAGCATAAAGGCCACGTGAGAAAACCAGGTACCCAGAGTGAGAAGGCCATAAGACCGCACTACCATTGTCCAAACTCCTTCTTTCCATTTGACCTCCAGTAGAACTGAGAGTTGTATAGAAAAAAACAAGAAACACCACTATTAATCAAAGCATGAGAAAAAAATTTAATACTGAAGCCACAAACAATATAAACTATAGGGTGCAGTTTTAATGACTGTGGGGTTTTGAAAATTTTACCGTTCCAAGTTTTGTATTCACCCTCTGTTGAGTTCATGCAACATACAAGGTAAATACAAACTTGGAACAATATTTTCAGAAACCTCATGGTCATTAAAAATGCACCCTGACTAAGAGATCACAACAGCACAACATACTGGTGTTGACTGCGAGTCCTGTAAAAGATATGCAACTAACAAACAATATGTTGCCCGATTTATTGCCTGGCATATTTTGCAGCATCTCGTCGCGTCCGTACTGCAGAGTTATATATAATATTAAATGAATAAATGAATAATACTTCAGTAGTATTCGACGGCTGGTCTCCGTGGCGAAGAGCTTACGGACGCGATTCGTAACCCCGCGTACCCGCGTTCGAAACACAGCTGTGCGCAATTTGGCAGCAGACCGCGTTGCACTGGGTTTTAGCGAATTGGATTGGGAGCCGGTCGTTCAGAAAGCAATGGCAAGCTACTGAACGTAAACTTGCTAAGACATTAACAACAGCAGTAAAATGCTGGTGTTGACAGCGATGTCCTGTAAAAAGGATATGCACACACAAAATTAGTCTACGAACAAGAAACTATTGCTCAAATATAGTGAGTCATTAGCAATCAGATGGTCCCAGTCGGCTTTGTGCAAACAGAAGGAGTTTGTGTTAAATGTGAAATTACCGTTGGGATAACAGATGTTCTACGTTCGGAAGGAATACAGAAGGAATAGGTGGCTAATTGTTTCCTTACCTTGACAAGCGACGAGCCCAGGCGTCGAACCAGCGTTCGACCTTGCTCAAGACAGTACCAGAGCAGCTCGCTAGCAAAATTTGGAAGTCATTAAATATTCTAAGATTGTCATGACGAAGGTGAGTTAATATCATGGAATTTCTGCCCGGGACATGCGGGTATGTGAAGAAATGAACTGGCTGATAGACTGGCTGCAGCCGTCTCCTTTTGATTGGCGAGCTATATTATGACAATTAATAAATAAATACACACGTATTGTTTTGCGCTCATAGAAGTAGGGGTGAGAATTAGAAACTATAGGACGCACTAGACAACATAAAAAATTTAAAGCTAGAGTTACCGACCGGGATTCGAACCTGTCACTTCCAAATGACGGCAGCACGTCGCTGCAGGAAGAAACGTACTTCGACGCATAACCAACTAGACATCTATGAAAACATGTGTCTTCTTTAGGCAGGTTTATCATTCACATGAACCCACAACTATGGAATATGGACAGAATTCTTATCCAACTATTGACATAGCACCATAGGCCTCAGAAATTTATATTAAACAAGCATAGGTCAAATAAAAAACATACAAACACATCGGACCGTAATGCTGTGTCCAGTATAGTAACTAACATTTAAAGAAGAGATATGATTGGCCGGTTGCAATGTTGTACATGTATCACACATAGAATATGATAAGAATTATGTGGTGAAGACTTACTGGGGTCAAGTGGAAAGGGCAGCAAAAACAAAGGACCCTCATCTTGAGAGACTGATTCAGCGGTGAGTGAGCAGAGAACATGGAAAACACACAACGTCTAGAGGAAAACGCAGACGGACTGCCATTGGTACCATCAGCATAAGAATTTTTCGTTGGCTACTGAAGAAAAGGGCAGGATATGTGTGGGAATAACCCGAAAGATGAATCTTCATTGTTGGTCAGTATAAGAGCATGTGTTGAAATATCCCGAAAGATGAATCTTCATTGTTGGTCAGTATAAGAGCTTGTGTGGGAATATCCCGAAAGATGATTCTTCATTGTTGGTCAACACAAGAGCATGTGTGGGAATATCCCGAAAGATGATTATTTATTTTTGGTTAGCAAAATAACATGTGTGAGAATATACCGAAAGATGATTCTTCATTGGTGGTCAACACAAGTGCATGTGTGGGAATTTTCAAAAAGATTATATTTCACAGATCTAGCTTAAAGGGCGTTCAAATGGCACAACATAGACAGATAGACAAGCAGAGACAGACAGACAGACAGACAGACAGACAGACAGACAGACAGACAGACAGACAGACCAAGAGAGAGAGAGAGAGAGAGAGAGAGAGAGAGAGAGGCAGACAAGTAGACAGAGAGAGTCAGACAGACAGAAAAAGAGAGAGAGAAACATAGCCAACAGACATACAGACAAGCAAACAGAGAGACGCAGACAGACATAAATGGAGAGGGGGAGAGAGAGGGAGAGAGAGAGAGAGAGAGAGAGAGTGAGTGAGAGCGAGAGACATAGACAGACAGATAAACAGACAGACAGAGTTATAGACAGAGACAGATGGTCTGAAGCGAGCTCGTTCTCATTACCCATGGCTATCACAGATACCTACTGTGAGAACTGTTGTGGATTAGCAACCTTGAGACACCGGGTCTTGAAAACGTCCCTGGCAACACAGGAAGCAGACAGGAGACAGGAGACTACATCAAAGTGATCTGACTTCAAAGTAATACGGTTTCTATGGTAACCGCATATACAGAAAGATTCGATCCCAAAATGTCGAAAGAACAGAGATAAACATTGTTACGGTTCTTCGTGATAAGACTGAAACAGTACAATTAAACGCAAAATCGAAATGTGATTTTAGCGCAATGTTTATTTGGCGTCGCTTTTTAAAGAAAATATTCCATTTTAAAAAGCACTATACAATGCGCGTGTTTGGGCGTGTCTGTCTTTGCGCGCGCGCGCGTGTGTGAGTGTGTGTGTGTGTGATGGGATGTCTTCTTCTACTGCAGTTCTTTATCTCTCATTGGAGTATCGTCCCAAACAAGCTTCAGCTACGGTGTGACCTCCCATTTGTATAGAAGGAGGATTTATCGTCAAATGTGACCTCCCATATGGACAGAAGAACGTCATTGTCTTGTTTGGTTTGTTTCGTGGCATATCTTCCAGCGATTTCAATGCTCAGTGAACGGAGACGTACATTACAATACTTGTTTATTTGATTGTGTACCGTGTTTGGTGTACACCTACTTTTTGTTTGGTGCTGAATCAGCTGATTCGCTTCGATGGCGAGTTGGAGACGTGGTCATCTGGTCGGCAGCTAAGTGTCTAGCCACTGCGAAACCTATCATGGTCAAAGTTGAGGTGAGTTGAGTTAAGAACTGACATCAACGCATTCAGGACATTTCCATATGCGCTCCGTCCCTTCGTTCAGCAGCCAGCGGAGAGTTACACTACTAATTGTTCCCACCGCTATCTGATTGAAAGTTCTCCTTGTCTTCCCTCTGAGTGTTGAGATTCTTCTAACACCCTTTCAGGTCCCCCGCATATCATTCTTTCTACAAATAGGTTCTCAGTCTGTTCCCCCACCTTCTCCACCTGGTCCCACAGGTGCACGATCACCTCTTCCTTGCCCATAGGTAATCTACCACCAAGAGGTCCATTTCCTGCCAGCCCATCAGCCTGTTCATTCCCCTAGAAATCCCGCATGGCAAGGGCAAAATAAATCCATGCAATTCTCACAATATGTGACCTCTCAAGCGAGGAAATGGCCCCAAAGGTTGACTGGAATCATCTAACAGTACAATATAATCATACGATTGTTGGACTACAGAGAACTCACTGGCTGTGGCGATGACAAACATGATGAAGATGGGAAGAACGTGGACTATCGTCTCCACAGGCTCCTTCCCGTGCATGCTGGCGTGGTAGTAGAAGGCCACTCCGTACCACAGGAAGGCCAGGAACCCGGTCATGTAGTTGAAGGCTGCAACAGGGCAAGTTAACATGTTGTAAATAATTACTGCCTTTAGTATCTTGAGGTGGAGGAGAAGGGAGGAGCCTGAGGAATTAAGCAATCTGTGAATGTTAGGGTTTTATTTTTTAGGTACTTCAATTTTAATTCACCGCACACAAGAAGTATCCCTTAGAGCCTCATTTGCATCGGTCCGGCAATCACTTTCCGGTTTAGTATTCGATGGACAGCTGGACCGATCGATGGATGTTTTTTTAATTTTTTGGGCCCGTAAGGCCCTCACTGTCGTCGACAGTGCACCGACAGCACTGTCATCGACAGTGAGGGCCCTACGGGCCCAAAAACTTAAAAAAACATCCATCGATCGGTCCAGCAGTCCACAGAACACTAAACCGGAAAGTGATTGCCGGACCGATGTAAATGAGGCTCTAAGGGATGCTTGTTAATACTTGTTTGTTTGCGGTGAATTAAAATTGAAGTACCATTTTTTATTTATTTATTTATTTTTTATTTTTTTTTATTGACAACGAAAACATTCATTCCCCTTACCGTGGGAGTGAACCAAGTTTGGGCGTTCTAGCCACTCGACCATTCTTTCCTCCGCGGTGTAATGGTAGTAAATATTGATCAATAGCAATATATAGTAGTAACAGATTCTTAAATCATGATCATATGATTTCCAAAGTTGTTTAGGCGTTATGGGTCTCCATAGATCTCAGTTTCTGATGTTTGTTTGCAACGTCACGAGTGGTAGTTGCATTATTCATCCATCCATCCATCATGTGTTATTATGCCGATAAGCGTCGGCGGTCATGTTCTGCCATCTCACTCGATCACCAGAGTCGTGGATCAGCTCCGTGTTCCTGTCTCGACCATGCCACGTGGCCAAGCCATCCAGGTATTTACTTCTCGGTCTTCCCCTTGGTCTCTTCCCTTCGATCTCTCTTCCCTTGTCAGTCGTCACCAAGTTCTCCAAATTATTTCTTCTCATAACATGCCCAAAAAATTTTGACTGTCTACGTCTAATGACTCTAATTAGTTTACGATCTTCATTTATTTCTTGAAGGACTTGTTCATTGGTTTTTCTGTCTGTCCATGGTATTCTATACCGCACTATACCGCACCAATATTGTCCGTGCGTGAAGTATGGTTACCTACTGTCGTTTTGTTGTAACGTACATTAGTTGCGCAGAGGTTGGTGACGGTTTGTGGAGTAGCCGGAAGGCCTGGCATAATGGAGTCCAGCCAAAGCTTCTGAAGGAGAAAGGCGGTGGTTCTCTGGAGGGACAGGCCGTCCAAGCATATTTGTTCGGGTAGCCACATGGTATCCGCTATAAGCTGGGTTGTGTTATGCAGACACTGCTGTGTGAGGGGATTCAGGGGAATCATACTCAAGAAAGCGGCAACTGCAAGTTTGTAGCTGGGAGATTATGAAGATAGCCTAATATACACGTTCAATGGCTAATTGAGGATTATTGCATGCTGTGAATGGCTATAAGTAATGCAAGGCTGGAATCAGTATGATGAGCTGCTCGATTATTAATGAATTGCTACGATTGTATAGTTGAATGGCAGAGACGAACTTCATTAATCATCTGATGGCTTATCATGTATGTTCGATAAATGTCTAGTTTTGAAGCCCTGCCGACAAATTATTCAGTGGCTGCTGTGTTGAACATTATTGTTGGACAATCTCAGTTGGTGATATTTCGTGCCTGATTATTCGGAATCATATGTTTGTTATAAAACCTCAGACACTTGGTCGTGCCAGGGACGTCACAGTATTCCGCATCACTTCTATGCCGTTGCTTTAGACCATCAAGCGTAATTGCTCTCGCTCTTCCTCTTCAATCGATGTCATTTCCAGTTGTCTTGATGTTCTCTAGCCCCGCTCTTCTCATTAGTAGTTAGGTAGTCTTTCCTCTTGAGCCCAAGGCGGCGCATAGGGCAGAAGTCCTGTCTCTCCATGGCTGGCGGTTTGCTGCCATCTGTTGTAGATCTTGGATGTTTATTTGGCCGTTGAATGAGCACTCTCTGATGATGGTTCTACGCAGGGTCTCTCTTGGTCTTCTCCGTTTTCTATTCTCTACCGGTGTCCATATGAGGGTTTGGAAGGGGAGTTTTGTCTTGTCCATTCTGAGTACATGGCCGATGTTGTTCCAACGACTTTTCTTATAAAATTGGATACAATATCTTACTTAGTCTCTTGTCTAATTTTCGTATTGGTTCTAAGATCTGCCCAGTGGAGGTTAAGAATTCTTCTTGTCTAATTTTTTTTTTATCTAAAGCTACCTTTGATTTCCAACTTTCACATCCACACGTTAACACTGGAATCACACAAGAGTTGAAGATTTTAAGTTTTGTGTGTTTGCTGAGTGTCTTTGACTTCCAGATGTTTGACAGTTTATTGAAGGCACTAGATGCCAGTGCGATTCTAGATGATATTTCTGGTTTTGAGTCCCCTGTAGATGTCATTTTGCTTCCTAGGTATGTGAAGCTGTTGACTTTTTCGAGAACGTAGTTGTTTAATTTGATGTCGTCTGAACTGTTTGTAAGATCTTATAAACAGTTCTTCTCATTATGAGACTAGTGAAAACTATTTATCTATTTCTTATAGTAGTATGTACATGTTTGAATAACTGACACAGAACTGGTGCGATCAGTCGATGTACGCCGGTGGAGATGTTGATGAGGAGATGATGTGGTGAAGATGTTGCTGAGGAGATGTTAATGAGGAGACGGTGATGAGGAAATGATGAGGAGGAGATGTTGAGGATGAGATGTTGATATGGAGATGTTGATGAGATGTTGAGGTGAAGATGTCGATGAGGAGATGTTGAGGTGAAGATGTTGAAGAGATGTTGATGATGAGATGGTGATGAGGAGATGATGATGGGATGTTGATGAGGATATGTTGAGGAGGAGATGTTGATGAGGAGATGTTGAGGAGGAGAGGAGATGTTGATGAGGAGATTTTGAGGAGAAGATGTTAAGGAGGAGATGGCGATGAGGAGATGATGTGGTGAAGATGTTGCTGAGGAGATGTTGATGAGGAGACGTTGATGAGAAGATGTTGATGAAGAGATGCTGAGGAGGAGATGTTGATAAGATGTTGATGAGGAAGTCTTGAGGAGGAGACGGAGCATCGAGGGTCCTGTCCAATTTGTTGAGATGGTGATCCTTACAAATCACTATTATATTAGTGTATGCTGTACTGCTTTCACTATCCCCTATAGGCTATCACTGCTAGTTACGATGCCGACCAAAGTACTGGCAACATTTTTCTCAGAAACCACAGCTTCCCTTCCTTCAACCAAGCCCGTCCTATTGTGTTCGTTCACATTCCGAGTTGCCTTCCATGCATGTCGTAAGAGGCGACTAAGAAGGCTTGGGTTGAGATTTAGTCTACAGTCAATTGAGACTTCCAGTCTCCAACATGGCGGATAGGCATTTAAATTGATAAGGACTCTGGAGTGTTTACGCTTGTTGCTACGGTTTGCATTCGCATTTTCCTCATGTTGGACTGGTAGTGAATGGTTCCGTCGCCATGCTACTGAGTTAGTGCGTGGGGCGACACTGTGAGCTGTGGATTTCGCGTAGGATGCTTTTACATCTGTCCGCGGTTGTTTGTAGCCTGAACTGCATGTTCGGAACGATAGCGGCAGGCTGTTGCTGAATGGACTGGTTTTCCCTTTCGGTTCACGAGTGCATTTTTCAGGAGACTTCTGGGAGTCGTCGCTGGAGCTACGTGCTTTGTGCGGCGCTTATGGCGGGTCGCCCTGCGAAAAGAGACCGAGCCATATGGAATAAATACCGGGTCAATGAAGTCTTTCTGGTGACTGCCGATTCCATCGATGATGAACTGTATTTTTTCGTGAAGTACTTTTGTGTTGGCATTCTGGCGGGGCATTATGCACAGTGTACCTGTACGGGCTGTTGGCTTGCCGATACTCCTGTATATTCCATTGTTCACATAGGGCAGTGAGGAGGTATTTTGTGTGATATTCACTGGCACAGGAATGGAGCATAATGGTTGCGACCCGTTGCCGTGAAGTTGGAACCGCGACTAACTAACATTCCGAGATATTCAGATCAAATGGAACCAGAAAAAGAGGCCTACCATGTAAACGTTGGACAGAGGGAATAACAGAATCCATGGGAATCAGGATATATGAAGCCCAAAACGGGCACGCTCCCGCTGTTCATGCTTCACCTCGACACCGCAAGGTACAAGAGGAACAAGATGAGATGAGATGATTATGAGAAATTCCGAGATTCGCTGCCATACAACGGATCTGATTGGATATAGCATTTCAGTACTCTTTTTCTAACATTTAGTAAGGTGCATTTCATATTCTTAAATAGGGGTCAGAATGGCCGAATGGATAAGAACGTTCGTTCTTAAACTTCCTGTGTGATGCTGCTTATGTAGTGGGTTCATCCCCTAGACCGGTCAGTGAAACTACAATGTTGTCTTCCTTGTCCTTAACTTGGGGACGTAAATTACAAGTACCTCACTAGTTGGAATGGGTTCCCCTGATGGCGAGGGACACTTGTGACGATCTGAAGTATCATGTCGTGCTTGCTCCACTGTGGGATGTATACACTAAAGAGCGTTCACAAATGTTTTCCCTCGTATAAAAATCCATAACTCTAACCAACTGAGGGAAAATGATGAGATTTGACATGTAATCTTTTCAATGTGTACACCAAACAAAAAGTCTTTTGTTCAGGAGATTGAACGGCAGATATCAATGTTTGTTTATATGTAGTATATAATGTACGGGTCAGAGATGACGTGTATATTATTAAATGTATTACAGCTTCAAATGGAAATATTAGTGTTCAATAATGAATATTCCCCGTGGTACACAGTAACGCAGTAATGCAGTACAACAAAATCATAAATAATAAACAATTATGTTTCCATAAAGAACCAGGCGGAAGGACGAAGACCAGCGACCTACCTGGAAACAGTGACGCCTGGAACCAGGCCATGAGGTCGGTGACCCCGTGGATGATAAAGATGCCATATATGGTCATGTGTTGTTGGTACACCAACTTCACAAAGTTGCCGTTGGCGTCCTGAAATCTGACTCCTCCGTCGAAGAACTCACCAAGAAATCCTAAAATGAACAATTTGTCATAAGAGATAGATGGGCAAGAATGAGACAACAGAATACAAACTAGACAGCAGAAGGCATGTTTGATTTTAGCAAATTAGATTTTTATATACTAGATTAGATATTGTAGTATCATCTCCTGCTCTAAACACCAGTGCTTTTTTATATTTAATCTAGATTAGTTAAAAATCTTACCTACTATTGGAAATAAAATCTTGAAAATGATCTCTATGGGCAACCGTCGTTTGCACACTGTTACGTCGTAATGAATGTTCGGACGCATAACCACCCCTTTACTCTCAGCCTGAGAATAGAAATAGTAAAAGTTGGTTGTAAACATGTCTACTACGATTGGGTAGCAATTGAATTCAAAGATGCTCATACAGTCAACCTTATAAACCGTGTCACTAAGCTTCTAATCAGAATTATAACGAGAAGAACAAGAAAGAAATTAAAAATGGAAATTCATGATGAACGATATGGATTTGTTGAAGGAAATGGTACAAATAATGTAATATTAACATAACGAATGGCGAGATCAATATAGACACAGAGCGACATATATTTATGCGCTACAGATTATTCCAAGGCATTTGATACAGTAATGAATTAATTAAAATGTTGGAAGATATCAAAATAGATGAGAAAGGTCGCAGAATAATAAAGAATATTTACAGGAAACAAGTAGCAGCATTTAACAATGGAAATAAAGAGGTCAATTTTGAACACATAATGTTATGAGTAATAAAAGGATGTGTTTTGCCACCGAATGTCCTTTCTCTCTATAGCTAAATAATGATAAGAGAGATCAAAAGAGGCCAGGTTCACGAGCTGTAGGTTATAATATAAACAAACTACGCTATACTGTTAACACAGTATCGATGGCGGGAGATGAGAAAGATCTACAACTGTTGGACATTGCAGTAATAGAGAGCGCACAAAACGGACCTACCTAGAATATCAAGAAAGCAGAAATAAGGATTATATCAAAGAAAAAGATAACACCAAAATGTGATATAACAATGGAAGGGAAAATGCTTAACCAAGTTGATAAACTTAAATACCTGTGGGGAATTAAAACGTCGAATGGAAGATGCACTACAAGATTATAATTAGAATAAATAATAGAAAAGCTGCATTTCAGAAAATGAAAAATATATTATGCAATAATTGAATGTAGCAAAGAGAGTTCTGAAATGCAATAAAGAACCTGTTTTCCTGCATGGCAGTGAATCTTGAAGAGTAAATGAACAATTTGGGTAGAGCTTAGAAGCAACAGAAATGTGGATCCCGAGAAGAATGTTGCGAATAACTTGGGCTATCAGGGTAACTGTTACAGTCTTAGATCTCTAGGGGATCTGAACTCGGGCTCACACAGGCAACAAACTCCGTGAGATACAACATAGCAACATTTATTTATATAATATATACAGTGCGCTGGCGAAGTGGGTTTTGACAAGCCGCACTTGACAAGTTGCGTATCACAGAGGTTTTACATCACACATGATTATAACAAACAATTCTAAGCAACTATCTAGCATATGTCTACGACCCTTAAATACACATGGGTCTGAACTATCAAGTCCCTCTAAGGTAAGCCCTGTTGCTTCTCCGATGTCCAGTCTGTCTCTGCCGTTTCACACGTGTCGCAATCCGACACGGGTGGTAACTCTATCCGAGTTTCTCGTGGACCCCGTAATCGGCGGGCCACATCAGTGTCCACGGGACAGTGGACACACTGACCAGTCCTTCGAGAAGGCTCTGGATTCTTCAAGCCTTCGAGTGACTCACTTCTTTCCCTTGAGCGGGAGTTTTAGCCCCTTCGCCACTATCTCTTACTTTATGTTGGTTACCGCCCCTATGTGAGGCTGTGACAGGAGTCCCCCTCTTCCCCCTGATTTGATGGGTTATTATAAAGTAATTAGTTTTGTACTAATTCTGTCACAGAATCACATAAAGTCGGTGTTTGTAGTTTGGTGGATAGTAACTTGGCAATCTACATATCTGCATTAACACTCATGTATTCTCCCATACACCACTTCATGTTGGCTTGTTAGTGTATTGACTAATATGTTGCTGCTTCTAATAAAGTGACTGTATTTTAATTGTTAGTGTTCAGTTTTTGAGTTTTGTATAATGTGTGTGCTCAATGTGTGGTTTATCTCCAAACGTCATTAGTTGGGATATCCTTTGTCATGAATTACCCAATGTGTGTAATGCATGATCGGGCATTCCAAGCAGTGGCGCTTAGATGTAGTGTCTTAAATAATAAACATGTATTAACAATTTAGACAGGTAATACAATTTACATGAAAGACGCAGACAAATTAAAATAAATACGTTTTGCGTACAATTTGTCCACTCAGTATATCGCTCTCTCATTTAATTCATTCACCCTGTCATTCATACATCTTTCATACAATATAGTATTTCGTTAAAATATCTAAGTAAAGTTGAGGTAAGTCTTACTGCCCTTAGAAAAATGGATTAGGCGATATGTTCCCTTTAAGATAATAAGTACTTTTTGTACGAGTACTCAAAAAATGGTTCATAACTTAAATAGAGAAAATTGCATAGGAAGAATATTTCGCCTATGAGTGGAAATACCTGTAATATTATGGTAGAAAATACACAAGTTATATGTTGACATATTTTATATACATAATTCAACACAAGTATAATACATATTAAATAATACTAAATTAATTAACTAACTAACTAAATCCAACTATGATATGTGCGTTGTCCTCCTGTTGTTCGCGTGTCATGCCATGAATGTTAACGGATAATATGGCTGTCTCTTGAATGTTGTAATCGACGTAGTTCTATTCCGGCTGTTTGCACAGTTTCTTAGCAACAGCACGTATGCAATGTTCTTAATGTCGAGTATACAGTGTTCTTAATGCTTTCATGATCACTGTCAGTTCACTGGTTGAAAACATTTCACAGATATCTATCGCTCGGATTGTTTCTAGAGCTTTGGTAATTGGTCGTATAGAGTTTTCAAAGTTTCACGTTCGTGGGTGTTATACGTAACCTATTCACTGGGGTGTTATTACTTCTAAATGAAAGTTCTCTAGCAGGTGTAGAGGTACACTGTTCTATGCCACAGAATAAAAATATCACAGCTTCTTGTATGGCGAATTATTAATGTGCCTAATGTTATTCTGCTGGCGCATTCGTTTGTCGCGATAAAATATCAGCAATAATGTTGTCAGTGCCTCTGATATGGCGGATTTCGAAGTCGAAATCTTGAAGAAGAAGACACCATCTTTGTAAACGATAGTTTTTAGGAACACCTTGCTTAAGTACCAACAATGGCGAGTTATCGGTTAGCACAACAAAATGGGAACCTAAGAGGAACTTAGATAATCGGCGCATACAAAATAGTAGACTTAATGCCTCCAATTCCACCGTGGAGTAATGGATTTCTGCCTTGTTCAGCTTCCGGCTTACGTAGACTATTGGATGTCTCACTCCTTGCAGTTCTTGCATAAGGCATCCTCCAATTGCGATAGCACTCGAATCTGTGGTCAAAATAAAGGGTATATCTATGTTTGGTAATGTTAATACTGGTGGGTTAGAAAAAATGGATTTCAATCTGCACATTGCATCCTCTAAGCGGGTACTTTTACAAAATTTTTCGGGATGATCTTTTGTCAACAGATTAGAAAAAACTGATGTGAGTTCTGCCCAGTTCGGTATAAACTTGGCATAATAGTTTATGAGACCTAATAAGGTTCTAACTTGTTTCTTTGTAGTAGGAATTTCTAGGTTGAGAATTTTCGATACAATTTTATCATCTGTCAACAGTTTGCCTTCGGAAATCCTATGACCAAGGAAGTCTATCTGTTTATAGCCTATTTCAACATTGGAAGGTTTGATAGTAAGTCCAAAAAGAAAGATTTGGTTAAAGACTTGTTGGAGTGTAAGTAAGTGAGAAGTCATGTTAGAGGAATGAATGCATATATCATCAATATAAGATTGCACGTCCTTAATGCCGTGCAATAACAATCTAGTTAGCCTAACAAATGTGGCGGGAGCGTTCTTGAGACCAAATGGAAGATATCTCCATTCGTACAACCCAAGAGGTGTAGCGATTGCTGTTATATGTCTTGATGAATGGTGTAGTGGTACTTGCCAGTAACCTTTCGCTAAATCAAGCTTAGAAAATAAGGATGATTGAGACATATTCAAAATGAGGTCTTCACAGCTGTTCATTGGCTCCGCATCTGTTGTGGTTATCGTATTTAACCTTCTATAATCGATGCACAAACGAATCGTTTGGTCCTTCTTTTTCACCAGGACAATTGGCGAAGAATACTGGGACATAGATTTCTGTATTATTCTATTTTTCTCTAAATCCAAAATTTCTTTGTCTAAATTTGCTCTATATACTATGCACTACAACATCTACTAAAATCAAAGGCGCTATCTCGTAACACCAAAATCACAATATACAAAACACTGATCAGACCAGTTGTGCTGTATGGCTCTGAAACCTGGAGTACAACGAAAGGAGACGAAGCCTTGTTACAAACCTTTGAGAACAAAATTTTAAGACGCATCTTTGGACCCATTAGGGATACACAAAGCGGAGAGTGGAAAAGAAGAAGTAACAAAGACATTTATGATCTGTTTAAGTCCCCGCTAATCACTGGTATCATGAAGGCTAATAGACTACAATGGCTGGGGCATATAGAAAGAATGGAAGATAATAGGGAAACAAAACTCGCTTACACTCAGGAAATAAATGACCGTAGACCCCGAGGTAGACCAAGAAGGCGGTGGAGAGATAATACATGTACAGACCTACAAGCACTTGGAATCAACGACTGGCAAGAGAAGGTCCACCAGAGAGACGAATGGAGACGGATTGTATTTGCAGCAAAGAACCTCAATGGCTCGGAACGCTGAAGAAGAAGAAGAAGAAATTCGCTCTATAATGCAAAGGAATAGAATATGGTCTACATTTGATCGGTGTCAGATCTGTCAACACAATTGAATGTGTTATTTTGTCAGTCCGTCCAGGTTTGTTTGGGAAGATAGTTTTATAGTCGTTAAGGAGAGACAAAATGTCTTGTCGCTGCTGTTGTGTCAAAGTGTCAGAGATTTGTATGTCCTTCATACTACTGTCGTCATTCATAATTGGTACTGGAATTTCCGTATTGTCTACGTCCGTCTGATTTATTACTGATGCTACTGTTTGTAAATTGTCTTCAATGTCATCGTCGTCGTCGTCGAGACTAATAGTTGTCAATGTGTCGTCAAATTGGTCGTCGTTGTCGTCATCCCATATTGTCGGTACTGTAAATATGTTTTCGTCGTCTTCGTTGTCGCAAGAATGAGTCGTTAACGATGCTTCGTTTGTCGAGGTGTCATTCAGTTGGGTAATTGTGGTTTTGTTTCTGTTATCTGTCATCTGCGTCTGCTTATTCGTGTCACTGTCATTTCTAGAATAGTATGGTTTTAACATATTTACATGGAATATTTTCAACTTTCCATTCAAAGAAATTTCGTAGTCAACTTCCGAAATTCTTCTCACAATTTTAAATGGTCCCTGCCAAGAGGTTGATAGTAAATCTCTCTTGTCAGGTAGCAATAGTAAAATATCCTGATCTGGTTGTAATACAATCGTTTTAGCACCTTTGTTGGCGTACTGCCTGTACCTAAAACCTTTCTCCTGTAATGATGTTCTGGCCAGTATACAGGATCGAATGATTTTGTCTCTGGTGTCAGTGACTAAATCATAGGTGGCAACTGGTAATTGGGTATTTACAGGTTGTGATATTATATCTTTGTAAATAGTGAGAGGTCCTCTTGGGTTCGCTCCATATATCAATTCGAAGGGAGAGAACCCTGTGCTTGATTGTGGGACTTCTCTATATGCGAACAGCACCGTTGGGAGAAGTATATCCCAATCGGCTGGATTTTCAGCTGTCACTTTGGATAACATATGTTTCAGGTCCCCATTTAGTTTTTCGCAAATTCCATTCGCGGCCGGTCGATAGGGACTGGTGAAACATTGTTTTATGCCTAGTAACTAAGTTACCGATTGGGTGGCATTAGACATGAACTGTGTTCCCCTATCCGAAATTATCTTCTCCGGGAAGCCAAAACGGGAGAATATCTGTAAAAATACGTCCGTCACATCCTTAGAGGAGATAGATTTTAATGGAATCATTTCTGGCCATCTCGAACATAGATCAATAAGTGTAAAAATATATCTATTTCCTTTGTTTGAGATGTGGTTCAAAGGGCCTACTAAATCAACTGCCACGATTTGAAATGGCCTCGAGGCAGTTGTGGTTGATTGAATTTCTGCCGTAGGGTTTTTTCCCTTTTTAACCAGTTTCTGACATGTATCACATGATCTACAATAGGTTTTTATGTCTTGGCAAAATTTAGGCCAATAAAATTGGGTCAGGACTCTGGCTCTAGTCTTTTCGTAACCCATATGACCTCCGAAAGGTGAGTCATGGGCTATATTTAGCACTTTCTCACGATGTGATTGAGGTAGAACTACTTGCTGTATCGTGGTCTGATCTCTGGTATATAATCTAGTTAGAACATTGTTCTTTATTCTAAATGTCCATGAAGCATTTTTAGTCAATTTTGGTTTAAGTCCTACTAACCGAAAATATTGGGAAAGTGTAGGATCTGCTTTCTGTTCTTCTCCAAAATTAGTGGCGGTAGTGTTAGGTAATATGATTTCTAGCGACTCCTGAAGTTGGTCGGTGTGGGTTTTGTGTGTTGTCTGTCGTGTTATTGCATTAGTCAATTGTGTGTGTTGTTGCACATCTACAGGCTTGGTAATTTGTGGATTGATGGCATCCTCAGTTCGAGGTTTTAAGTTGGTGGTATCACTGACAGATTCAACCACCCCTGCATTATGCACCTCGGTGAATTCATTTTGAATTCCGTCATTGGTTGTCTCCCTTGTGCTTTTGGCAGTTTGAGACAAGCACGCGTGGTGTTTCCCTTTAGAATCGCTGTTTGGGTTCTGGATACAGTTTTTCTGCTCCCAATCTCTGATTTCCTTTTCAGAGCAAGATCTTATGTTGGGCAGATTCCCAAGGATAATCTCAGCGACAGGATTTTCTAGTACTGCGCACAATACTAGTCCTGATATAAACGGTGTGCGTATTTCGACAAGTGCTAGGGGGTATCTTTCGATCGTGCCTGCAAATGTGCGACAAGTTACGTATTTGTGTGTGTAGTCTTTGTCGTTCACTAATGTTTTCTTAATTCCACAAAGAGTTGCGCCGGAATCGCGTAGTAATGTGCACTTTTTGTTATTTACAAAACCTGTTGTGAAATTTAATTTGCCTGTTGATGATAAGGCTGCGTTGGCCATTTCGTTAGAAACTGGGATTGTGTGGCCGCCTAACAACGTTGTATCCAGCTGAAATTTTCTACAGGTGTTACATTTGTTATCTGTAATGGTGTCAATGATTTGCACTGCATTCCCTAGCTCACTCAAACTTTCATTCTGGTTGTCACATTCGTTCAGTTGTTCAATCTCTTCCTCTGAGGAAGTGTCAATTAGTGCGGCATTGGCCTGCTTCATTATCTTTCGCCCTTCACAAAATCGTGAATAATGTCCATAGCTGGCACAAAAATAGCATTTGACCGCTCTCTGATACGCATTTCTCTTGTTCTTTTGTTTCTCCACTATCATTTGGAGATGATGCGGATAATTCGGTGATTTGTCACACATCACGTACTCTTCGTGTGTCAGATGACAATACTGGCACTTGACTGGTTTCGTGAACTTCGAGCGTTGTTTGAACTTATTTTCAGTTGGTTTTGAGTATCTAGTGTTTGTAACTGCCGCTGTTTCATTTTGGCTCATGTTTAACTGGAAAATATCGCGGTTCGCTGTAAAAAATGCGCTCCCCTTGGCTTCTACCTCTTGGATAGTTTTACAATCCATTTGTTTCAAAAATTTAGAAAAAGGTGTTGGAATTGTATTAATAATTTTGTCAATTATAATGAGTTCTTTCAGTTTGTCATGGTTGTTATTTGTTTTTGCTGAGGTTATCCACTTTTTACATATATCCTGAACTGTAGACACGTAGTCTATGAAGGTTTGATTAGGTTGTGGGGCTAATTTTGCGAACTGTTGTTGATAGCCTGCTGTATCTAGTGAGAAATGTTGAAGTATTCTTTGCTTTAAATAATCATAATCTTTCCTCATATCTTGTGGAACTGTCTCTATTACTTTTAAGGGTTCAAGAGCTAAATTTCTCATCAAAATAAATGACCAGTCGATTTTTGCGACCTTATGGTAGGTCATTAAACACTCAAAGTTTTCTAAGTATGCGCTGATAGAATCTCCTAAGCAGAATGCTTTAACGAGGCCTTTATATTTGTTGTATTTTTGTTCCTCTTCCTTACTTTTCATTTTGTTTACTGACATTTCTAGGTTGGAGTCAATTTCCATTTGTTTTAGTCTTATTTGTGTCTCTGCATTTAACTGGGCTTGTTTGGCCGCGGCCTCAAGCTCCATTTGCTTCTCTTGAGCCTGCAGTTGCATTTTCTTTTCTTCAGCCTGCAGTTGCATTTTCTTTTCCTCAGCCTGCAATTGCATCTGTATCTTTTTCTCTTCTCTTTCTGATTGCATTTTTTTCTCTTCTCGTTCTATTGCTCTTTCCTCTCGTGCCATATTTTCTGAATGCGTCCTTTGTGCCCATTCTGACAGTTTCTCCTCTTTATATCCTAATCTAATACCTAACTCAATACATTGTTCTAACGTTGACATTTTGTCTTTTAGTTGTTGTTAACTTTACTGAAATTAAATCCCTTAGAAAATAGTTGGGAAATACAAAATTTAGTTATTTCCCTTAATGTTTACATGAGCAAATACACATGAAAAGTTTTGTTGGTTATGAGGTTATGAATATACATACAAATCAATGCAAAGCAACAATGTTACATGAATGGATGATGGTAAGTACCGCTTAGGGTTGCAATGAGCATGAAATGAAACTCATCTTATTTTCCATGAGCTCTCGAATGTAGTCTTGTTCTCTCGCCACTGTTGGAGGATAGGATACGTACACCCGATAATTCGCGGAACAATCTGCTGTTGGAATCCCAAAAAGAAAATTAGTAACAGTCACGTAAATGTCACAGTCATGTCAAATTTCATAATATTAACATCATTTGAAATGTATCTGAAGAGGGACTAATACTAGTTCATTACTAGATAGCTGAAAAGTTTTTTTAAACTTGTTCTGCATTAAATTTGATATAATTTTTTACTTGGCAACCAAGAGCTGTCTGAAACGTAAAGCTTGTGCCAAAACCGGCGATTGCCCCCAAGTCTTAGATCTCTAGGGGATCTGAACTCGGGCTCACACAGGCAACAAACTCCGTTAGATACAACATAGCAACATTTATTTATATAATATATACAGTGCGCTGGCGAAGTGGGTTTTGACATGCCCGGACGAGCCCCCAAATAGCCTGTTACAGTCTTAGATCTCTAGGGGATCTGAACTCGGGCTCACACAGGCAACAAACTCCGTTAGATACAACATAGCAACATTTATTTATATAATATATACAGTGCGCTGGCGAAGTGGGTTTTGACAAGCCCGCACTTGACAAGTTGCGTATCACAGAGGCTTTACATCACACATGATTATAACAAACAATTCTAAGCAACTATCTAGCATATGTCTACGACCCTTAAATACACATGGGTCTGAACTATCAAGTCCCCCTAAGGTAAGCCCTGTTGCTTCTCCGATGTCCAGTCTGTCTGTTTCACACGTGTCGCAATCCGACACGGGTGGTAACTCTATCCGAGTTTCTCGTGGACCCCGTAATCGGCGGGCCACATCAGTGTCCACGGGACAGTGGACACACTGACCAGTCCTTCGAGAAGGCTCTGGATTCTTCAAGCCTTCGAGTGACTCACTTCTTTCCCTTGAGCGGGAGTTTTAGCCCCTTCGTCACTATCTCTTACTTTATGTTGGTTACCGCCCCTATGTGAGGCTGTGACAGTAACTGACAACGATTGCCTCGATGAGGCTAATGAAGATTGAACATGACATTAACCAATAAGAATGAGACTGACAGTTTTACTTGGTCATGTGAGCAGAAGAGGGGCAGAGGGGAACATCGTGATGACTGGAAAGATCAATGGGAAAAGAGGCAATGATGCTGGATGGACTGAGAGAGTGTCATGGGGGAATATCATCAGCAGAGTTGATGCTGAACATCAATGACCGCGATCTATGGAGAGACATGAAAGGCCACATCCGTTGACAGGACATATGATAATGATGATCTGGGGGGGGGGGTCGTCGCTGGAGCTACGGAGTTCGTGCTCTGTGCGACATTTTCGGCAGGCTGCTCTGCGGAAAGATACTGAGCCATGTTGGATAAACCCTGGTGCAATGAAGTTCTATCATTTTACACCCATTTTTATGATAGTGTAGTAATGCCGCATACCACGTTCGAAACACAGCTGTGGGCTATTTGGAAGCATACTGCCCTGGGTTGTTTTCCGTACAAATAAATGAGTGTGGACGTTCGGAAGACAAGGCCAAACTACTGAAAGTAAATTTGTCAAGAAATTTCACAGAGCCAAAAATACTGGGGTTGATTGCGACGTCCCGTAAAGGATAAACAATTAACTTGTGATAATGCCGAAAATGACACGAGCGAAAAATAAACACCAGGTTGCAGTCATGGCTTTGTATAGGCGGGCAAGAAAAGGGTCGCAGAATTTAAACACATGGTTCTGCCTGTCATCTCACAGTGAAGCATTGGGCCTCAACCAAATCAGTCAAGCTCTTTGTAAGCGTCTTCACGATTAATTGGATTTTACAGCTAAAGTTGTCTACGAGATGCGGTAGCCAGTGTTACGCCAACTTCTCTCTGTCATAAAACACCTGCCCTGCCTCTGTTGCTGTCTTGTGTAAGCTGGTCGCCTTCACACCCCAAGACAGTTCCAAGTAACTATTGTATGATGCCTCGACCTAGGAGTTCAGGCATATTTTTACATTCCGCCTCGATACAGATATGAACCCCTGGTTACCGAGCCGGCAGGCAAGAATCTAGTCCACTAGGCCGCCCTGGCTACCCTACACACCGTTATGCTGTGGCCCACCTTATTGGAAAGCCTAATATTTCACACCCCCTGGGGGTAACTTCCAAAGGACTACAATGTTGTTTCGTAGAATAAAAAACACTAATTATAAGGCAGCTTTTTAACGTACAATTACTGAAAACAAAGCCTTCATCAGCAAAACAAACATAATAAAACACGGAGAAGACATTAACTACACTGATTACATTGACTTCACGCCCTTGGCTCGGTGACATAAATTAGAAGTACCTCAGAAGTCGGAGTGGGTTCACCTGATGGCGAGAAACACTGGTAATAGGGAAAGCTAATCCACACGTAAAAAATCAGTCCAGTGTACTAGAAGTAGTAACACTTGTATAGACTACGCTTGAATTCAAAGCCAGTGAACGCAGAAAAACATTAAGACATACTAACCGATGCTATCATCCACCCGGAAAAGGCGGCTGTTTTGTGGTGCTCTCTGGACAACAGGATTGTGAGAGCTGATGTTCCAAGCCTCACGATAGATGGTGGAAGCGTCAACAGAGAGAACAAACTGAAGTATCTGGGAATCACATTTGACAGGAGCCTATCCTTCAAGGATCATGTGGAGACGGTTGTGACAAGATCGCAAAAGGGACTCAACGCACTTAAAACTATGGCTGCAATGGACATAGAGCAGAGAATGCTTTTCAGACTATACCAGCACTTGATCCTCTCAGCGATTGATTATGAACTAGGACTGCTCACTGTCACAAAGGGTCTGCTGGTGATATTGGAGCGCATACAGAACGAGGCTATGCGGGTCATTCTGGGATGCACCAGAGACACCCCAGTGGTGTGTATGCGGTACATCCTTGGTTTGCCGACTGTTGCTGGTAGGCTCAAGGTGATGCAGGCGAAGGCATACCTCAGAGTAGCTGCTGACACAGATCACCTGTTGCATGAGGCGCTGGACGCATTTAGGGCCAGCGACTGATAAGAGGGAAATCATGGATGGCTCAGGCGGAGGATACGATCAGACAGGTGTGCCTCTTGGAGAACATTAGGCGAGGAGAGGAGTGGGTCAGAGTGCCAGCGGAGCAGTCAGACTTGTGCAGAGTTTTAATCACATTGAGCCGGGAGTGCAGGGAGTGGCCAGCAGGGGCCACGGAAGTGGAAATCCAGCAACTAATTCAGGATAATGCTCGCCCGGGTGATATGATTATCTACACAGATGGTTCGATGTTGAGAGGTAGTAGAAGTGCCTGGGGTTTCTTGGTAAAGGCTAATGGTCGACGTTTGGTGCAGGAGAGCCTGGCATATGATACCACAACATCTAGCTTAAGAATGGAGGTGGAGGCAGTCAGTGCAGCTTTCCGCTGGATGGAGAATAAGATACACACACATAGTGATTGTAACTGACTCAGAAAGCATGCTGGTGTGCTGGGGAATGAACAGGAAGACAGATTGGCTGGCTCTGCAAAACTTGGTGGAGTATTGATGCATGATAAGGCAGACGTGGTTGCGGCCTTGTGGGAGCACTGTACACCTCGGAGGAGCAAATGGATCACCATGGCCTGGCAAGAATGCGACAGCGTGGAGGGACGAGGGGATCTGGCCGATGCTCGGCGCTTAGAGGAAAGGCGTGACGCACATATAATCAGATTGCTACTTGTACTATTGTGCTTGGAACTCTTCGCTGGCTTCTGAGGATGGGGACGGAGCGCTTATAGGAATGCCCCGAATACTGTGATGTCGGTTCCTAAATCAATAAATCAATCAATCAATCAACTAACCCAGTGGTTCTCAACCGGTGGGGAATTCCCCCCCCCCCCAGGGGGGAATTTGAGGGTTTCCAGGGGGGAATGAAGACATAGTAAAATTGGCTTCAGGACCACACAAAACATGATCGGGATATTAAGCGTACTCGTGACGTTAAATCCCCCGATTATTTCAAGATCGCGTTAATACAAGAACCGATTACTTGATATTGTTTTCCCTCCATAATATACGGTTCTTTTCCTTCTACCTAGCCTCTATGGTTTAGGTTGCCGTATTTTACCAGAGATTTTATTTGCGGTAACTTACGTTTTTTTTTTTGTTATTGCTTCTCCGTTTTAATGAGGTTTAGAGTACTCATCATGTTAAATTTCCCGATTATTTCAAGATCGCATTAAAACAGAAACCTATTACCGAGATCCCTCCATTGTTTACGAATCTACACGTCTCAGCTTTTCAAATTATTATTTTTGCGGAGGTAAGGAGACTGTCTTTTTAAGACGTAAGTTGACTCGTGGATATATTTATATTTTTCATCTTCAGCGTTCCGAGCCATTGAGGTTCTTTGCTGCAGATACAATCCGTCTCCATTCGTCTCTCTGGTGGACCTTCTCTTGCCAGTCGTTGATTCCAAGTGCTTGTAAGTCTGTATATGTATTATCTCTCCACCGTCTTCTTGGTCTACCTCGGGGTCTACGGTCATTTATTTCCTGAGTGTAAGCGAGTTTTGTTTCCCTATTGCATATCCTATTTACAGGGCATTGCAGTCAACACAGCATTTTACAGCTGCTGTTGATGTCTTGGCAAGTTTTATGTTCAGTGGTTTGCTATTGCTTTCTGAACGTCCGGCTCACATACTTTTCCATAAGAAACTGATGCAACGCGATCCGCTAGCGAATCTCGTGCAGCTGTGTTTCGTACCTAGGTATACGGGATTACGAACAGCGTCCTTAACGCCTTCACTAGGGAGACTGGCATGTGTATATATATATATATATATATACTAGCTGAACCTGCCCGGCTTCGCCCAGTCCCTGGTGGGGAGCATCTCATTTAATTCATATAAGTAGTCATATAAGTTCCCGTTCCCGTTACCGACTGACTGTCTGTCTGTCTGTCTGTCTGTCTGTCTGTCTGACCCGGCCCGGCATTGCCCAGCTCCTGGTGTGGAGCATCTCATTTAATTCATATAAGTAGTCATATAAGTTCCCGTTCCCGTTACCGACTATCTGTCTGTCTGTCTGTCTGTCTGTCTGTCTGTCTGACCTGGCCCGGCATCGCACAGCTCCTGGTGTGAAGCATCTCATTTAATTTATCTAAGTAGTCATATAAGTTCCTGTTCCCGACTGTCTATCTGTCTGTCTGTCTGTCTATCTGTCTGCCTGACCCTGTCCGGCTTCATTAAATTCATACAACAAAAAAAGTAACTTAAAAGAACGTTCTTCCACACACCATTCATTATTTTTAATGAAAACTCTTTCTAATCACCTGCATGACTACAGTAACTTCTTAAGCAAAAAAAGATGAGTTACAATGTTATGCATTGTGCATTATTTTTATGAAAACTTTGAAAATGCCTTACAGATTGTATCATTATTTATTATAACTCATATGCCGGTACATAACTATGGACAAAGAGTTTATAAATCTTTGAAAACGATGCCACAATATGACTATAAGTTATACAGAAAAGTTATGCCCCTTGAAATAACTTTTACAGAGTTAGGTCCCCTGAAATATATGAAATTATGATGAAAAATGAAATAATACTGAGTAAGTAGGCGATTTCACACTAACAAAATATCACAGTTGGCAGCTCTGGAATGAAAGGAAGGCGTGTAGAAAATTTCATCTCAATCGGATGGGCCGTTCGCGAGCGCACAAAGGACAGGCGGACATACAGACAGACATACAGACAGACAGACGGACGGAGATCCTAATTTATATATAAGATATATATATATATATATATATATATATATATATATATATATATATATATATATATATATATATATATATATATATATATATATGAGTGTGCGTGTGTTTGTATGAGTATATATATATATATATATATATATATATATATATATATATATATATATATATATATATATATATATATATATAAACAGGGTGATGCACTATCGCCGCTACTCTTCAATCTGGCTCTAGAGAAAGTTGTAAGGAAGGTAAAGGAGGAATGTGATATTGGAGGAACATCCAAGCTGCTTGGTTATGCAGATGATATAGATATTATAGGGCAAAGTGAACAAAAGACATTGGAAATATTGACTCACTTAAAGGGAAAAGCCCAACAGATGGGGCTGGTTATCAACCAAGATAAGACAGAATATATGGTAATTTCAAGAGACGGAATGGCTAGAAACTCTGGCCACATACAAATAGATAATATGACCATTAAAAGAACGGAAACATACAAATACCTGGGTACAATCTTCAACTGCTCCAACATCATAAGGGAAGAAATACAAACTAGAATCAACTCTGGAAATAAGATATACTATGCACTACAACATCTACTAAAATCAAAGGCGCTATCTCGTAACACCAAAATCACAATATACAAAACACTGATCAGACCAGTTGTGCTGTATGGCTCTGAAACATGGAGTACAACGAAAGGAGACGAAGCCTTGTTACAAACCTTTGAGAACAAAATTTTAAGACGCATCTTTGGACCCATTAGGGATACACAAAGCGGAGAGTGGAAAAGAAGAAGTAACAAAGACATTTATGATCTGTTTAAGTCCCCGCTAATCACTGGTATCATGAAGGCTAGTAGACTACAATGGCTGGGGCATATAGAAAGAATGGAAGATAATAGGGAAACAAAACTCGCTTACACTCAGGAAATAAATGACCGTAGACCCCGAGGTAGACCAAGAAGGCGGTGGAGAGATAATACATGTACAGACCTACAAGCACTTGGAATCAACGACTGGCAAGAGAAGGTCCACCAGAGAGACGAATGGAGACGGATTGTATTTGCAGCAAAGAACCTCAATGGCTCGGAACGCTGAAGAAGAAGAAGAAGATATATATATATATATATATATATATATATATATATATATATATATATATATATATATATATATATATATATATATATATATATATACCACCGTCTCCGTGGCCTAAAGGCTTGCCAGCGGTGACCGATTTAACAGCAGACCACATCGTGCTGGGGTTTTAGCGTGTTGGTATTGGAGCCGGTCGTTCAGAAATCAATGACAAACTACTGAACGTAAAACTTGCCCAGACATCAACAACAGCAGTAAAATGCTGGTGTTGACAGCGATGTACTGTAAATAGGATATGCAATATAATTGTGTGTGTGTGTGTGTGTGTGTGTACGTATATATGTGCGTGTGGGTGTGTATACAGTCTGTGGGTGTTTATGTGTGTTGATCTTGACTTTATAGTTTTATATTTATAGAATCTGAAGCCCATGATGACTGTCAAGAAACGAAAGTATGACCTGTCTTATTTGAATTATGGATTCACCATTATCGTCATCAACGGAGAAGAACGACCTCAGTGTGTTATTTGTAGTAAAAGTTTGTCAAATGATTCTATGAAACCGACACAGTTGAGGAATCATTTGCTGAATGTTCATCCTCAATACAAGGACAAGGACCAAACCTATTTTGAACGTCTTGGGAATGCTGTCAAAAGGATGAGACTGGATTTAATAGGGGTATTCCAAGAAACAAACCAAAAGGTTACTGAAGCTTCCTATGTCGTAGCACTGGAGATAGCGAAGCAGAAAAAAACCACATACAATCGGGGAATCTTTGATCAAACCTTGTTGTCTCAAGATGGTGGAAATTGTGTTGGGAAATGAATCAGAGAAAAAACTTGCAGCGGTTTCACTATCAAACGACACTGTTCAAAGGAGGATCACCGATATGGCCAATGACATCAAGGATCACGTTGTGCAAGAGATCAAGTCTGCAGCATTTGGGCTCTATTCAATTCAAATTGATGAATCGACTTATGTGGCATCGTGTTCTCAGTTGATAGTGTTTGCAAGGTATGTGCATTCAGGGTCATTTAAAGAAGAACTTCTTTTTTGTTCTCCTCTTGAAACAACTACCATGGCCTCTGATATTTTTGAAAAGGTTTCATCTTTCCTTGAATCAGAAAATCTTGTATGGAATAATATGTGTGGGTGCTGTACAGATGGAGCACCAGCTATGCTGGGGACCAAATCAGGATTTCAAGTTAGTGTGAAGAAACGGGCCCCAAAAGTGAAAGGCATTCATTGCATGATTCATCGTCAAGCACTGGCCTCCAAAACACTTCCAGCTCCTTTGAGGAAGGTTTTGGATCAAACCGCTCAGATAGTGAATTTTATCAAAGGAGGAGCTCTCAACTCACGGCTTTTTAAGCAGTTATGCGTTGACACGGATGCAGGCCACCATTTGCTTCTTTTCCACACAAATGTTCGATGGCTGTCAAGAGGAAATGTAACTGCGCGAGTATATGAGCTGAGAGGCGAGCTCAAATTATTGTTTGAAGTTCAGGGTAAGATGGACTTTTTCGCCTGGCTGCATGATGAGGAATGGATCATGCGCCTTGCCTATTTAGTTGATATATTTGAGCAGTTGAATAAACTCAATCTTCAGATGCAAGGAAGGAATACAAATATCATACAATTTGTGGACGCCTTGAGAGCTTTTATGAGCAAGCTGGAAAACTGGAAAAGAAAGGTCAATATGACAAATGTTGCAATGTTTGAGAAGCTGCCATCCGTTCTCGTTGTTGATGGTAAAGACCAAGTACTTCCACAATTTGCAAAAAAATGAAATTGTGCAGCATTTGACAGCGCTAGAAAATGAATTTGAGCGATATTTTCCTGAACTTAGTGATGATGAGCTGGATTTGGTGCGAAACCCATTCAAATTATCAGTTCAAAAAGTTTCTGATGATTGTCAAGATGAATTACTGGAGCTGAAAAATGATGCGGGGGCAAGGGATGTGTTCAGTGAGAAACCAATCACGGAATTTTGGCCTTTAATGTGCGGTTTATACCCAAAAGTGGCAGAAAAAGCAATCCGTGCATTGCTTCCATTTGCGTCAACATATCTTTGTGAGTCAGGCTTTTCAGCTCTGCTAGAAATTAAAACGAAAAGATGCAACAGATTAGATGCTGAAAACGATCTCCGTTGCGCCCTTTCAAGCACTCCTCCGCGCGTATTTCAGAATTGCTGCGGGAAAAACAATCACAGTGTTCTCATTGATTACAAATTTCATTTAAATTACGAATCTACAATATCCAGGTTTTGTAATGAGCTCTTTTGTTTGATGAAGCACAATTTTCGGGCATCCTGGTGTCGTATATTAAGCTACAATTCTTTGACGTTTTAACTGTTTGTTTATTGTAGTATGATTAATGTGGTGTTTTAATAAAATATTGCGAATGTAAAATGCTTCTATTTAAGTTTTAATATCCATCAGAATATTCATTTGCTATTAACTGTAGAAAACTACACTATAAAATGTATCTTTACATGTGAAGGTTATGTACAACTATGGAAGAAAATAAGTATTTTCACTATTATAGGCATGTTATTCTTAATGCACCTTTTGAGGCTGACAATTTTGGAAAGTTGGAGGGGGGCGGGGGGGGGGGGGGGTATGACGTTCTGAAAATACGGTGAAGGGGGGAACGGGCCAAAAAAGGCTGAGAACCACTGAACTAACCGAATGATAAGAACGGAAACATATTTAATAGTGTATTTGTAATAGCCACAGCAGAAACATCAGACAGAGTTGACCAGTAGTTGGCAAAATAGATTATGCAAATACCATTATCCTGTTGTCTCGCAAATATTTCTCATATTTATCCTTTAATTATCAAAAACTGGGCCTATGTTGTCCTCATCAAAGTTGTCTGTTTGTTTAGTTAGCTAGGCAGACAAAATTGTCTGTTTGTTTAGTTGGTTAACCAAACACCAATTTTTCTTGCTAGGCGTTGCTAATTATTCGGTTTGTGACGAAGCAAACTATATCTGAAATGAGTGAATCACTAAAAAAAAAAAACACACACACACACACACACACACACACACACACACAGCATAAGAAAAAACACACACCCATACAACTACACGAAAAACTGTACATGGAAAAAGACTAAAATACAATACTCATCTCTTTCCTTGTTGTAGACTGGACACATTTGTTATTGAATCAGCGTGTATGATAACAACAAAACGGGTGAACCGGAATTGTGGCTATGACGACAAATCGCGTGTGAAGGGGCTAAAGGTCAATAACGCCAAGATCTGATGTATTTAAATAGCAACATGAGAGAAGAACACAATGTAGGGACTGGGGTGGGGCTGGGGAGAAGAGACGCTCAAGTGAGCAAATAGTAAAATGGGCAATAGTATTTACTTGTATTCTTGAATATAGGTATAGTATTAAGATTAAGGATAGGATAATTATGCTTGTGTTCCAAGATGGCGGTGTAAACCGCGTCGCTCGATTCGGAGATTAATTATGTGTTCTGTGCGTGTTTCTTAACATCAATTTGTTCAAATAAGGATGAACCTACGACAGGTCCAGCAAACCGGTAGGGAATTTATTTGTTCAAGAACTATTGCTCGCGAATTATGGAGGAAATTGAGAGAAAAAAGCAGCTCTATCAGCGTTCACGCCGGAAACTACACACCGAAGCGTCACAACAAACGACTAACGACGACAACCGCTAAATTTCGACACACTTCCAAATAGAAAGGAGATTTTTGCAACTTGGAATGTTACAGGTCTAGGATATAAGGAACCAGCTCTTGTAGAGTTTATGAAACAATCAAATATTCAATTATTAGGACTCGCAGACACTAGGAAAAACGGGCAGAACACGAAACAAACACATGAAGGTTACGTCCTTATATGGAGTGGCGTCGATCAGCGAGCTACAGCTAAACATGGAGTGGGTTTTTTGTTGCATCCAGACAAAGCGAAAGCCATTATCAACACTAAATTTATATCAGAAAGGATAATACTAGTACAGATCAAAGAAGGAAATAGAACAACAACTTTTATACAAACATACGCCCCATGTAATGACACTTACAGCGACGAAGACAAAGACGAATATTTTGATAAACTTGCAGACACGTTAAATAATGTCAAGGAGACAGATGAACTAGTTGTGATGGGTGATTTTAACGGACGAATAGGCACACGAAGAACACCGTGGGAGGATTGCATGGGGCCATTCAGCGACACAGAGACTGATTGTAACAGCAATGGTCAACATCGACTCAACATATGTTCGGAACATGGACTAATAATAGCAAATAGTTTTTTTCAACATCGTCGTAGCCACACCAAAACCTGGTATAAATGGAATGACATAAACCAAGCATCCCAAATTGACTTTATTCTAATTAGGAAATCAGACAGAAGGCTACTATTAGATTCAAGAGCACTCCCAAATACAGATGTTGATACTGATCACAAACCAGTCATAATAAAAAAGATTTCATCACACAGGAGAATAAGAAACAAAAAAGTAACAACACATGTCATCAATTATAGGAGGCTGCAGGAAAATACAGTTAAAGACGAATTCAATCAAGAAATCCAAAACCTACATAAGAACATCCCTGATGACCACTCAAGCGTAGATAAGGAATGGACATGTTTCAAGGCTGCCATGCTCGACACACTGAAAAATAAATGTGGAACAAAGAAAGTAGGGCAAGAGAAAAGATTAAGAACAGCCTGGTGGAACAACGAAGTTAAAGATAGCATATTCAAAAAGAAGGTAGCATTCAAAAAGTGGATCACAACTAAATCTGAACAGGACTATATTACTTATAGAATATCACGACGTAATGCCAAACGAACAATTAGAGCATCTAAAGATGAATCCTGGAGAATATACGGTGAACAGATGGCGACCCTTAGCAAAGACTGCCCAAGAGAATTTTATAAACGTGTCACCACAATGAGAAACAGAGATGCATGTTACAACCCAACCACCATCATAAACAGCAAAAGAGGTATACCAATATTTAATCCACAACAAAGACTAGCAAGATGGGCAGAATACTTTCAAGAACTACTTAACCCCACACATAACATAGGAAACCTCACTTTTGTGCCTAAACGCCAGAGACAGCAAGAACCAAATTTCATACCTGCAGAAGTCAAAGCAGTTATACAGAAAAGTCCTAAGAACAAATCACCAGGTCCAGATGGAATAACCACAGAAGCTATTCAGGCCTGTGGGGAAACAGGAGTTAAATGGCTAACAAGACTTTTTAATATAGCATGGGAAGAAAGAAAAGTCCCAGATGATTGGCAACAGGCAATAATAGTACCAATATGGAAAAAGAAAGGCAATATGAGAGAGTGCGAAACATACAGAGGTATATCATTCCTAAGCCATATAGGGAAAATGTATGCAAAACTTTTGGAACAAAGAGCTAGACCAATAGTTGAACAACAGTTAAGCAAAGCACAATTCGGTTTTCGGAAAGGTAAAAGTTGCACTGATGCATTATTTACACTTAGACAAATTTGTGAAAAAACTATTGAATATAGTGACCAGCAGAATATTGTGTTTGTAGATCAGGAAAAGGCTTTTGATAGAGTAGACAGATACAAATTATGGACCAGCCTTGAAGACTATGGGATAGAAGGGCAACTGCTAGAAAATATCATAGCCATGTACCACTCGAGCCAAAGTGCAGTAAGAACACAGGAAGGTATATCAGATATGTTCACAGTCAATACAGGAGTGAGGCAGGGATGTGTGCTCTCTCCCCTGCTATTCAATATCTACATGGACAGAATTTCCAAAGAAGCAAGTCTCGACAGACCAGATTCAGAAAATTTAGAACTCTTTACTCCAGATGAAACAACTGACCCACAGGGAATAAATGAACTTCTATTTGCAGATGATCAGTGCCTGTTTTACAGCGATGAGGGCAGACTACAAAATCATATTACTAATCTGAGTTCAACCTGCAGCAGATACAATATGAGTATAAACACAGCCAAAACCGAAGTAATGCAAGTTAGCAGATCGCCAGGCCCACTAAATATACAGATAAATAACACACCTCTGAAACAAGTTAAAGAATTCAAATACCTTGGAAGTATGATCACAGAAGATGGCAGATTGGACAGAGAAATTGACATCAGATGTCAAAAAGCTAGTGCACTTACATATCAACTATTACCCTTACTGAAACATCCAAACATACCCATGTCCGCAAAACGACAGATAATAAACAGCATATTCACACCAACCCTATGCTACCAATCTCAAACCTGGACTTTATCCAAATTACACCTTCGCAAAATCAACACCTGCGAAATGAGATGCCTGAGGAGAGCTGCCAACTTAACAATCCGAGACCGAGTAAGAAATGCTACTATCAGACAGACTGTGGGATCAACACCTTGTGCCACATTTATTGACAGACAGAAGATCAAGTGGTTTGGCCATGTCATTAGAATGCAACATCAACAACTACCATCACTGGCCTTACATCAAAGATCATCTGCGACGAGACCACGAGGACGTCCAAGAAGAAAATGGATTGACGACATCAGAGACATTGTACAACCTCACGGAATGACACTATCCAGTGCCGTCCACCGGGCGCTGGAACGCAAATTATTCCTCCCCACGACGCTTGACGGCAGAAGTGGAAGATGATGATGATGATGGTGATTAAGATTAAGTAGGGTATGGTGAAGTCAGATGTCTACGTGTAGATATAGCAGTAAGGTTAAGTAGGGTATGGTGTAGTCAGAGGTCTACGTGTAGTTATAGCAGTAAGGTTAAGTAGGGTATGGTGTAGTCAGAGATCTACGTGTAGGTATAGCAGTAAGGTTAAGTAGGGTATGGTGTAGTCAGAGGTCTACGTGTAGGTATAGCAGTAAGGTTAAGTAGGGTATGGTGTAGTCAGAGGTCTACGTGCAAGTATAACAGTAAGGTTAAGTAGGGTATGGTGTAGTCAGAGGTCTACGTGTAGGTATAGCAGTAAGGTTAAGTAGGGTATGGTGTAGTCAGAGGTCTACGTGTAGGTATAGCAGTAAGGTTAAGTAGGGTATGGTGTAGTCAGAGGTCTACGTGTAGGTATAGCAGTAAGGTTAAGTAGGGTATGGTGTAGTCAGAGGTCTACATGTAGGTATAGCAGTAAGGTTGAGTAGGGTATGGTGTAGTCAGAGGTCTACGTGCAGGTATAACAGTAAAGTTAAATAGGATTTGGTGTAGTCAGAGGTCTGCGTGGCCGAGGAGTTTAATACTCTTTTGCTAACATCTTCAGTGTGCTGAAAGCGGGGTAGGGAGAGGGTTCAGTCCCTACACCAGCCAGTTAAATTTAAACATTGACTTCTCATTTAGAAAGTAATGGCAAAAAGCTGAACGTACTATTGCCTTAAAAATTAACATGGGGTCGAATGCGATGTCCTTTAAAGGATAAGTAACATTGTTTTATTGTGTAGTTTCTTTTGGGGTATAAAATGTAGGAAACAGTGAAAGTTATAATTCTCCGAGATTTGCGGTATTGCTAGACTATAATGCATTTACAAATGTTTACCCTGTATAAAAATCCTTAACTCAGTAACAACTGAGAAAAACTGCTGAGATTTAGCGTATAACCTTATCATTATGTACACACAACAAAATAATGGTTGTTGTAAAGATTGTACAGCAGATCTCAATGTTTGTTTATATGCAGCATCACATATTGGAACGGAAGTGTTAGCAGAATTGACGTGCATTACAGTAAACCAAGTTTGTTAGCGTGAATTCAATAGATTTTTGACAAAACATAAAAGACATTTCGACACTTTCCGTGATTTCAGTTGCCGTTGGACCTATCGAAGACATAATCCTTAGGTGAGAGTAAATATAAGACGGCAGGAACATTTCATTACGATGCAACAGATACTTTGCATAAAATATTAGAACGTGAATGAGGGCAAACATTTGTGAACGCACTATAGCACGTCTGCCTGCCAGTTCGGTGGTGGGGTGTTTAAATCACCTCAGAAACGGCCTGTTTTTTTTTTTTTTTTTTTTTTTTTTTGGGGGGGGGGGGGGGGGGGGGGGGGGGTTGGCTAGTTGACCAAAACTCTCAGGTCGATTCAGTTGAAAATAGGGACATGGAGATGTGGTTTATGTGGAAAATGTGGTTTTGGGGGATATGTGATTTCTGTGGAAATGTGGTTTTTGTGGATATGTGGTTTCTGTGGAAACGTGGTTTTTTTTGTGTGTGGATATGGGGTTTCTGTGGAAATGTGCTCTCTGTGAAAATGTTCTTGCTGTGGAAAATGCAAGGAATGCCATGTACAGACATAAACACCAATGAACAAGTCCTACAAGAGACACGTGAAAGCCGTACACTGATTAAAGATTATTTCGGCACATTATGAGAAGAAATACACCGGAGAACTTGGTTACAACTGGCAAGATTTAGGGGAAAAGATCCAGGAAAGGCAGAGAGATAAATATCTGGATGGCTTGGGCATATGGCATAATCGACACAAAAACACAGGGCTGATCCACGACTCTGGTGATCGTGTGAGATGGCGAAATATGACAGCTCACGCTTATCGGTATGACACATGATGATGATGACGACCAGGACATCTTTTGGGAAATTAAGGCAGCCGACAAGATATTGACCACATCAGCCATTGAGTGCGATTGGCCTGAAAACATGAGGCTACCACCATATACCTAATACACATCGCATCGCGAAAAAGGGCTCATTATTTACTTTAACCAAAAAAAAAAAACAACACCATCATCCTGGAGATACGAGTACATTTCTAACGTATATACGCACATACTCACTATTTACTATCATGTTCCCTCCTGTTCCAAACCTGAAATCGCCACTGGACTCTACGTAGATCTAGTCTTTACCCTGATCTCTGTTCTTATTCATGCCATACAATGTATGTTAACATTAACACAGACACGTATCCATTAGCCTATTCATCCAACCATTACATCTATCCATCCACCTATCCATTCATCAAACCACCCACGAACACACTATTCCACCACTCATCCGCCTACCTTCCATCAATCTACCCACTCATCCATACATGCATCCAAACATAAGCACACTCACACATAGACATACAGATGTAGAGGTTCATAAGGATACCTTTGGAGGGATCGAACCCCCTCCCACGAACACATCATCCCATCATTCATTCACCTACCTGTCCATCATTCTACCCACCATCCATACACCCATACATACGCATACGCTCACTCACACATAGATAGATGTACAGATAGAGATGCTCATAAAGATACAATTAAAGGGATTCAACTTCCTTTCTTTCATAAAAGTAAACGATTGCTCTACCACCCAACCGTGGAAACTTGCCGGAAAATCACTTACCAGAACATACTCGCGGAAGGCATGCAGCATCCACCACACAGCAACGATAATGAAGAACAGACCCTCATCCACGTGACCCCAAAATGATCCCATGGTTGGATGGCTGTCTAAGAACACACGCCTGGATGTTGGGACAGATAAATGCACATCATTAGTTGATTCGGTGCCAAACAAAAGGTAGGTTTCGGACAAATATGGTACATAATCAAATGAACAGGTATTATAATATACATTTCTATTCCCTGAGCATTGAATTTGCGGAAGATACCGCGAAGCAAAACAAATAACACGATTTCCCTAGCGATATATCGTCGTTCTGTTCAAATGGGAGGTCACATTTGGCGATATATTATCCTTTGACACTGAATCAGTTAAACAAGTATATTTGTTATTGAGTCATAATCATCATCATCATCTGCCACTTTTGTCGTCAAGCTTTGTGGGGTGGAATATTTGACACCCGATGTGTGC
>OY992890.1:37996187-38241187 GCA_963921405.1 Cepaea hortensis
CTAGTCAGCTGAATACTGCAAAGTTATATAAAGCTTAAGTATTATTCATGTATTCACTCCATATGGTATATAAAGCTTAAGTATTATTCATGTATTCAATCCATATGGTATATAAAGCTTAAGTATTATTCATGTATTCAATCCATATGGTATATAAAGCTTAAGTATTATTCATGTATTCAATCCATATGGTATATAAAGCTTAAGTATTATTCATGTATTCAATCCATATGGTATATGAAGCTTAAGTATTATTCATGTATTCAATCCATATGGTATATAAAGCTTAAGTATTATTCATGTATTCAATCCATATGATATATAAAGCTTAAGTATTATTCATGTATTCAATCCATGTGGTATATAAAGCTTAAGTATTATTCATGTATTCAATCCATATGGTATATGAAGCTTAAGTATTATTCATGTATTCAATCCATATGGTATATAAAGCTTAAGTATTATTCATGTATTCAATCCATATGATATATAAAGCTTAAGTATTATTCATGTATTCAATCCATGTGGTATATAAAGCTTAAGTATTATTCATGTATTCAATCCATATAGTATATAACTGCTGTATACACCTGACGAAATGCAGTGAAATGCACCAGGCAATATTTTGTTTGTGGCTATTGTGTTTACAGTCATTATTTTTGTTTTTATTGCATTTAAATAAATATTTTTTTTTAAACTTTGTTAAGCAGTAACTTTATTAATTTCTAAATTCCTATTTGAGTTGTTGATAATAATTCTATGTCCTCAACATATCAAAGCTCGAGTATTTCTTCTGATTTTAAAAGGGTCATATTGTTTCCTGTCAATATTTTCTCTAATATCCTTCATGTTTACAACAAATGAGTTAAACAAAAAAAGCGATAAACTGATACCCTATCTATCTCCCTGTTCTATATAAAACCAATCTTCTCTATTTAATTACTAGATATGCTTATTTTAGACACTGGGCGGGTCACAAATTTGAACAGGCAATTATTTACAGACCATTGACGCACGTGGCCCAAAAATCTTTGGTCCTGTAAAAGATCTGTTTAGTTTGGTTCTAGAAGGGAACTCTTAGTAGTCTTAGCCAAACCAAGGCCGTTGTCACTGGGGATATACGCATTTACAACTATTCTTCACTTTGACGTTTACTGCCCGTTTCGGAATTGGCAAAACTTGCAATAAATCTGCCTGTGTTTTCTCTTTGTTTAAGTAATTTTTTACGTCTCTCTCTCTCTCTCTCTCTCTCTCTCTCTCTCTCTCTCTCTCTCTCTATCTCTCTCTGTCTATCTCTCTGTCTCTCTCTGTCTCTCTCTGTCTCTCTCTGTCTCTCTCTATCTCTCTCTGTCTCTCTCTGTCTCTCTCTGTCTCTCGCTGTCTCTCTCTGTCTCTCTCTGTCTGTCTCTCTCTGTCTGTCTCTCGCTCTCGCTCTCTCTCGCTCTCTATCTCTCTCTCTCTCTCTCTCTCACACACCAGTCTTGAATCAGCTCTGTGTTCTCCCAGTTATGCCATGTGGTGAAGCCATCTAACTATTTATCTCTCTGTCTCTCTCTCGCTCTCTCTCTCTGTCTCTCTCTCGCTCTCTCTCTCTCTGTCTCTCTCTCTCTCGCTCTCTCTCTCTCTCTCTCTCTCTCTCTCTCTCTCACCAGAGTCGTGAATCAGCTCTGTGTTCTCCCAGTTATGCCATGTGGTGAAGCCATCTAACTATTTATCTCTCTGTCTTCCCCTTGCACTTTTCCCATCAATGTTGATAGTTGTCACTACGTTCTTTAGTCTGTTTCTCCTCATAACTTCCCCCCCCCCCCCCCACCAAGGAAAAAAAAACAACTTGACTCGTCTAATTTCTCTAATACATTTAATCTTCCTATTTCACTTGTAGGACTTGCTCATTGGTTATTCTGTCAGTTCATGGTATCGCTTGGCCAAAACGGTGCTGTTCCATCTCTACACATATAATGCATTACATATAGGTAACCTGTTTTTTTTTCCTCTCCTGCCTGGATTAATTCTCTGATACATCGTCAGGGCCCGGTGACTTCCCTTGTTTTCAGAGTTTGTATTGCAGATTGATCTCCCCTAATAAAGCCAGAAAATGGATTGACGACGTCAAAAACATTAGAAAATCACATGGAATTACCCTGGGAGCTTACGTGGCCAAGTGGTTACGCCGCCTGGCCCGCGTTCCGAAGGTTGTGGGATCGATTCCGAGCCACGTCTTTTAATTCACGAATGCAATTTTTTCGGAGACTCCTGGGGATCATCGCTGGAGCTACGGAGTTCGTGCTTTATGCGACGCTTTAGGCGGGACGGCCTCCGAAAAGTAACCATATGGAGGCAACTTCTGTGCTATGAAGTCTGTCGTCTTGCACTTTAAAACCCTTTTGATTTATGGAATGACCATATCCAGTGCGACCCATTGGGCGCTGGAACTATTCATCCCCCACGACGCTTGACGGCTTAAAAAACTCGCTTAAAAGTAGACAGGGTCGACTTCATTGCACCGGGTTTTATCCCATATGGCTCAATCTCTTGCCGCAGCGCGGAAAGCGTCGCACAAAGCACAAACTCCGTAGCTCCAGCGATGACACTCAGGAGTCTCCGAAAATGCACTCGTGAGCCGAAGGATGCGGCCAGAAATCAAACCCGAGTCCGATGCCCGAGTCCGACCGCTTAACCACTTCGCCACGGAGACTCCCCTGCTTGACGGCAAAAGTGGAAGATATTAATGATGATGAATATAAATGCTCTTGTTTATTACCTGCATTTTCACTTATACTATCTGGATTATTTGTTGCTTCTTTATACATGTCTCGACAGTATTCCATCCATTGTTCATCTATATCTTTACCTACCGTTCAGGTATTGCCACTTCTATCGTTTATCACATGTAATATGGTCTGAATTCGCTTATTAATATGTCGTTTCCTTAAGCAAGTCTCCATCGTTCGATAGCAGCTGGAGGCATGGCAACCAACACATTACCGCCAACTTTTCTAACCACAATCAAGGTGCTAGAGTGTTCTAACCTCCATCAAGGTGTTCAAGTGTTCAAATCCCCATCAAGGTTTTCAGGTGTTCGAATCCCCATCAAGGTGTTCCATTGTTCCAATCCTCACCAAGGTGTTTCATTGTTCCAATTCCCATCAAGCTGTTCCATTGTTCCAATACCAATCAAAGTGTTCCAATGTTTCAATACCCATCAAAGTGTTCTATTGTTTAAATCCCCATCAAGGTGTTCAAGTGTTCGAATCCCCACAAAGGTGTTCCATTGTTCCAATCCCCATCAAGATGTTCCATTGTTCCAATCCCCATCAAAGTTTTCCATTGTTCCAATCCCCTTCAAGGTGTTCATGTGTTCCAATCCCCATCAATGTGTTCGAGTGTTCCAATCCCCATCAGTGTGTTCAAGTGTGTGAATCCCCAACAAGGTGTTCACGTGTTCCAATCCCCATCAATGTGTTCACGTGTTCCAAACTCCATCAATGTGTTCACGTGTTCCAATCCCCATCAAGCTGTTCAAGTGTTCCAATCCCCCTAAATGTGTTCACGGTTCCAATCCCCCTCAATGTGTTCGCGTGTTCCAATCCCCATCAAGGTGTTTACGTATTCCAATCCCCATTAGTGTGTTCAAGTGTTCCAATCCCCATCAAGGTGTTCAAGTGTTCCAATCCCCATCAAAGTTTTCCATTGTTCCAATCCCCATCAATGTGTTCACGTGTTCCAATCCCCATCAAGGTGTTCAAGCGTCTAAATCCCCATCAAGGTATTCGAGTATTCCAATCCCCATCAAGGTGTTCAAGTGTTCGAATCCCCATCAAGCTGTTCAAGTGTTCCAATCCCCATCAAGGTGTTCAAGTGTTCGAATCCCCATCAAGGTGTTCAAGTGTTCGAATCCCCATCAAGGTGCTCAAGTGTTTCAATCCCCATCAAGGTGTTCAGTGTTCGAATCCCCATCAAGGTGTTCAAGTGTTCGAATCCCCATCAAGGTTTCCACGTGTTCCAATCGCCATCAAGGTGTTCCATTTTTCCAACCCCATCAAGGTGTTCAAGCGCTTGAACCCCCATCAAAGTGTTCGAGAGTTCAAATCCCCATGGTGTTTTAATTAAATACCAGGATGGGTCGTGCACGTTAGTTCCTCACTTCACTATACACATAAACAACATCTTTACTACCACCAGATTTACGTTCCCTCGCTTTCAACTCCAGCGTAGTTCCATACTCGTGTTGCTACTACTTGTAGTTGCCACTACTGATTTTGCATGTGAATTAGCTTTCCCATTTGCTATTGTCCCTCGCCATCGGCCGAACCCACTCCGACTTCTGATATACTCCCCAATTACCTCCCCAAGTCAACATTTTAGTGCAACTGACCGGTATAGAGGTTGAACCCGCTACCTCGTCATCAGCATACACGAAGTGTAAGAGTGACTGTTCTTATCCATTCGGCCATGCTGACCTCAAGCCAGCAGATAATTATATAACTATTTTTTTTCTGTCAGTTTACCTGGCAATGTTCATGTAACGGAAAGCCAGCTTTCATTTCATGGCCACTTACTTCTAAAGCATAATTTGCGTTGACTGCATTAGCGTAAAAATGTGGCCTGACTAATCGACTACAGCCAAGAATAACCCGGCAGGCGTTGAATGTGACCGTTTGAAACTCCGTCGATAAGCTAAATGATTTCATTATTCACATCGATCGCCATCCATCATTTATACTCCGTGCTTTCTCGTGTAGTTGAAAGGTAGATTTATTTTGTTCTAATAAGTGATTTATTATTGATTTTCCAAGACTTTGATCTTTGAGAGAAAGTGCCCGCTTAAAGACATCGCGTAGAAAATAATGGGCTACGGTGGTAAAATAAAGAGAAATGAAACAGAGACGAAGTGAGTGATTTCTCATTTGATGTGAAACGTGGACAGTGAGCAGCCAAGCTGTAAAATAATTTACTGGCAGTGGAAATGTGGTTTCTGTGGAAAATACAAAGAATACCATGGACAAACAGAAAAACCAATGAGCACGTCCTACAAGAAGCTAATGAAAACTGTAAACTGCTAAAGAAATTAAACACAGGCATGCACATATTTTTGGGCACGTTATGAGAAGAAATAAACTAGTGAACTTGGTGAAAACTTGCAAGATTGAGGGGGAAAGAACAAAGAGAAGGCAGAGAAGTAAATATCTTGATGGCTTGGCCGCGTGACTGGTCGAGACAAGAGCACGATGCTGATCTACGATTCTGGTGATCGTGTGAGGCAGAAACCGCTCACGATTATCGATATGATGAATTAATTATAAACAATCTACTCTATGCAATGACACAGTATCGATGGTAGAAAATGTAAAAGATCTGCAACAGCTATTGGACATTGTAGTAACAGAGAATGCAAAACAATGACTCTTTGGATATCAAGAAAACAGAAAGAGTGGTTATGTCACAGAAAAAGGTGGCACTCAACGTGAAATAACAATAGGAGAAAAATGCTTAATCAAGTTGATAAATGTAATTACCTAGGGGCAATTATAACATCAGATGAAAAATGTACACCAGAGATTTAATAACCGAATAACTCAAGCGAAAGCTTCATTTCAGAAAATGAGAAGTATCTCACGCAATAAGCCTTGACCGGCCACGCTTATCCACATGGCACATGATTAGGATGAGTGATATTTGGGGGATGGTTGGAGGCGCAGCGATGTACTGTCTGGGGTGAATGTCGGGAAAACCTTGGGAAAGCGGGGTCACTAACAACAAGTGCCAGAATGAGGCTAGTGACAATAGAAAAGTATACACAACTGCTGACAAAATACATAGAACAAGTAATAAATCGGAAGTGTGATGCTTCTGGGACCAGCGTGATAGAATAGAGAGAAAAGTAACACTGATAAGTGAGTGATTTCTTGGGCTCATGTGATAAAGGCTAAGTTAGTATGTCCTTCACAGAACGTTGCAATCAATCTCAGCCTATTTTTGGGCTGTTTGTGATTTACAGGGTAAGTGTACGTTCAGTAGTTTGTCATTGCTTTCTAAACGGCCGACGTCCCATGCAATCGAAATCAACGCAAAGCGGTCTGTTTCAAAATCGCAAATATAAGGGTCATTCATTTGAAACCCGTTCCAATGACTTTATTACAAAAGCATGAAAGAAAAATTAACAGGTTTGGCAGAATTAAACAAAGCATTCATTTTGAATGAATTATGCACCATTGGTTGGTCAGAAGAAGTCGCCGTAGGCATTCAAGCAAACATCCCATTGCTTAAGTAGGCCGCGAATGCCGTCCGCAATAAAAAAGGATTGTGGTTGCTCACTGAACCAAGTGTTTACCGCGTTCATCACGTCTGCATCTGTGTGAAATCGTTTCCCCTTTAGAGCTTTTTTTTAGAGGTCCGAACAAATGAAAATCACTTGGTGACAAATCAGGACTATAGGCTGGATGATGCAGAATTTCCCACTTCTTCCAAGTTAATGTTTCCTGCACAATCTTTGCAACATGCGGACGAGCATTATCGTGCAACAAAATCACACCGCGAGAAAGCATGCCGGGTCGTTTATTCTTGATGGCTTTTTGCAGCTTGTCAGGTGTTTCCAAGTAGTGGGTAGAGTTGATGTTGACACCAAGTTCTTTAAAGTCGGCCAACAAAAACACTTCATGCTAAAATAAAATGCGCTCAGCAGAACCTTACCAGCGGAAACCTGTAACTTGATTTTTTTGGCTTTTGGTTATCCAGCATGCTTCCATTGCATGCTCTCTCTTTTGCTGCTTGGCTCAAAGTGGTGACACTATGATTCATCGCCTGCCACTATGCGGAAAAGAAATGCATCACCCTCAACTCTGAAACGCAGCAAGTGGTTCAAACACCATCCCATGCGTTCGTCTTTTTGGTGGTCGGTCAACATCCGTGGTACCCACTGTGAACACACCTTCCGATATTGCAGTTTCTTACGAACGACCTTTTGAATTGTCCCAATAGATACATGAAATTCTTTCGCTAGCGAACGCATATTTCGACAACGGTTCATCTGTACCGCTGTATCAATGTTGGCGATGTTTTTTTTTTTTTCTGTTGCAACAATATGCGCTTGACCCGGCCGTCGAAGATCTGTCGTGAGCTGACGTCCTTTCCGAAACATTCGCGCCCAGTCTACCGTACGCTGCCTGCATTCTTCGATGAATGTCCACTGGTCGACATCCTTCAAGTGAAAGAAACTGAATCACGAACGAACGAACGAACGAACGAAAATCTTTATTTTCAAAGGGTTAAGAATTGGGCACGCAGGCCCGTCTGACATTCTGCCCTTCTTCTCTATTTCCTCTCATACATTCTTTCATTCATCATCTCTTATGAAGCAATTCTTTAACAACAAAAGAACAATAAGCATTAAAACGCATGAAAAATAATCAATAATACATAACTCGTTGAGGCAATGTTTAACATGGACATCATAAATACCCAAGGTGGGTGTAACATACCACACATATGGGAATGGTTTTTTTTTTGCTAGTTGTCGTTCGAGATAATTTACCATTATTATTGTCTTTGTTGCTGTTTTAAGGGGGCATGTAATCTATCCTGAGGTAGTGTTCAAACAGGTTGCGACACTATGTATAATGATTGGTGGTGTCTTTGATTTCTTGTGGAAGATTATTCCACAACTGAATGGCAGAGTATGCTAAGCTTGTTTTATATAAGTCTATCCTAGGTTTAGAGACATGAAGTATATTTAGTCGTTAAATCACAGCTCTTTGGGCTTCTTTGGGCGGATTTTGGATCAACCCAAACGGTCAGAAACAAAACGTATGCATCATGGGACGATAAGCACGTGTTCTTTTATTCAATGGTCAGTACTTATCACGTGACTATGACATGTTCATGTTCAACGTACGCAATTACGCGCGGTGCGGACGAACGGATTTCAAATGAACCCTCCTAATATCTGCTTTCGAACTCTCAACTCGCTTTGACGGGGAATTATGAAACTGCGCTTGTCACCAACCTCTAAGACACAACGAAGACAATCGCATTAAACCCCGTAACCAGGTAGACATATACATATGAGCGGGCTGCAAATGAAAATTGTGCACCTCCCAATGACTCTTTGAGTTGTCCAAACAGGTGGAAATCACTTGTGATGTCGTTCACACTGAAAGTGCAGGTTTCACGAGCAGTAAATGTTCGAGCATTGTAGTGTTGCAAAAGGACACCTTTACTCAGAAGTCCGCGTCGGCTGGATTTGATGGCGGGTCGAAAACGCCTACCCTACTCATTTCTCTTACTAAGCTAACAGGTATTTATCACCATACTCGAACTTCATTCGCAGATGAATTTCCATAGGGTTCACACCTTCACTAATTAAATAACGGATAAACAGAACTCTGTCCCATAATGATTTAGTGCATGTCAAAAGTGGTGCGGCCATCTTTAAACTGCCCTTGTGACGTCACAGTGTTCGTCTACACCATTATATCATGTGCTTATATCCTTAACAACAATATTGACAGGTTAGAACACTATGGCATGGTTATTGTCACTTCTGTCACACTGTTAAAGGTTTTATTTGAAGCCCCCTCGTATATTTAGCAGTCGACGTGGCTGAAAGAATTAGAGCTTTTAAACTTCCTGTGCGCAGACTTCTACACATATATATATATATATGTTGCAGTATAATTTTAGCATACAACAAAGTATAATTCCACGTTTTCAACATTAATACATACCACTGGCCATTTTTTATTCAAACTTACATTTCTAAAAGCGACATAAAAAATAAGACGAAGAATGATGAAGCAGATTTTGCACGAGCCGTCGCTAAGAGGGTGTGATTATTTCATAGTAAATAAACCATATCCGGTAGAAAGTTATAGTTTGTACACCCCACGTCGATGTTTTAGAGAGAGAGAGAGAGAGAGAGAGAGAGAGAGAGAGAGAGAGAGAGAGAGAGAGAGAGAGAGAGAGAGAGAGAGAGAGAGAGAGAGAGAGAGAGAGAGAGAGAGATCTTGGAAATGTGGTAGTTTATAGAATTTTAAAGTGGTAGTAAATTAATGACTAATGTGAATTGCATAACACAGTAGCTCTCCGGTTATGGGTGAATGCCTCAAAGTCGTAACGAACGTGTATTGTTTGACTCTCATAGTCATAGAAATAGAAGAATGAAGTAAGGATTAGAGGACGCACAAGACAACCCACAAATTGAAAGCAACAGTTACCGACCGGGATTCGAACGTGTCACCTCCGAATGATGACAAGTGACAAGTATACTTCGATGCATGGTGTCCAGTTAGTTATGTTGGTTATTCTGTCTAGTGTCTTACTTCTTTCTTCTACTTCTACGCGCATTAAACAATGCATGTGTGTATATTTATGAGCTGTCTTAGTCGCCTCAAAGGGCTCCCCAATTGATATTTAAGTCTTAACGAGCAGTCTGCCCGCGAGCGTTACATGGTGGTAATCATCATCATCAAGTGCCTTGCCAGTTGGCATAGGCGTTCATGTCTCTCTAAAAATCTCGGTCACTGGTGTTCTGGATCAACTCTGCTGATGATTTCCTCCATGCCAGTCTCAGTCCATCTAGTATCATTTCTCTTGATCTGCCCCTGCCTCTCTACCCCTTGAACTTTCTTGGTGGCAGTAGTAAATATAAAAGGGTGAAGTAGGTAAGGGACCCTCTTCTTCTTCTGCGTTCGCCCGTAATCTTGTTTTAGACGTAATTGCGTTGTGTATGTTTACAGTAGAGCTGGGATATTTGTACCTTTCAGCCGACACATCCGATCTCTTCAGGCATTTGTTGACCGGTTTACCTTCCGGGAGTTTCGCAGGACGTTCGACTCTCGCCATTGTGTTGTCCCCATCCCAGCTGGCCCATTTAAAACAGCTTAAGACGTCACTCAAGGAAAGACAGAGGCAAACCATGGGCATTCCCCGCTATCCAAGGAGGCTTCAATAGTTGCGGAGCCGATACATTGTGCTCTGGTGGTAAGGAACCTATGATAGGTCTAGCTAACAGTTAGGGAATTTACTAAATCCCAGACAATACTGCTCACAAATCATGGAGGAAATGGGAAGAAAGGAGCTAGTTACAGGCGCTGGAACTTCAATTACCCCTCCACACGACGCATAACGGCATAAGTGGACGACAACAACTATTTGTTCAAGATCATTAGTTAGTTGCATATCCTTTACAGGACGTAGCAGTCAACTGTCAGCGTCTTGATTCACAATCACACAGGCTCGTTATAACCAACAGATGTGATAACAAACACTGTCACAGAATGACTGTACGTGACACACGGCGAATACAATTATAACCACTTTATTCGCACTTCTCACTCGCCGCAAACATTGCAGGCATCGCTTAACCAAAACGGCGATGCCATTACACAATAAATATATACATTCAATGCATCAGTTCATAACTTACAACACTACGTCCCAGGCGCACAGGCTTCTATACTCAAACAGGCGTTCCCTCTAATAGCGTCCACTCACACAAGCAATACGAGCACACATCTCCCATGTCTGTCCTCTATCACAGTCCGAGGCCGTCTGCTCTCTAACTTCAGTGAGTCCTCGTTGGTCGTGTTTCCTTACTGCGTGGACTCCGTGCGCCACGCGTGCCACAACTGACCGTTCTCGTCACTGCGTAGTTAATGCCGTTCACAGGCGTACCTGGCCGTAATTGCCAGGCGTCGATGATGAAGACACGGCAGATCTGGTGGGGAGATTCTGACATCAACCCCAGCATTTTTGGCTAATCGTGATTTATTGGCTGTTCGTGATTTATTGGCAAGTTTACGTTCGGTAGTTTGCCATTGCTTTTCGAACGGCTGGCAACACTAACATTTCATATGCAACCAAAATAGGTGGTCTGCTGTCAAATCGCCCACAGTTGTGTTTCAAACGCGGATATGCGGAATTACGAGCTGCGTCTCGACAAACAGACGAGTTAAACAGTTTGTATGAGTTTTTTTTTTTTTTTTTGGCGCTCGCTAGCTTTGAACTCAAGCCTAGTCCATACACACTATTTACAGTAGTGATGGACTGAATTTTGCGTGTGGGTTAGCTTTACCTATTAACAGTGTCTCTCGTGTTCAGGCGAACCCATTCCGACTTCAGAGGTACTTGTAATTTAAGTCCCCAAGTCAAGGACGACAAGTCAACATGTTAGTCCAGCTGTCCGGTGTAGGGGTTACCCATACGGCCATGCAGACCTGGAGGCAGTTTGTAGGATATTAGGGTAGACTAAGACGAACGGATACAGAAATTGATACCATGAGAGAGGCTGAAAGAGAAATGGATTGAATGGAATGGGTGGATACAGAAATGGATAAAGTTGGTCTGGTAGACAGAGGAATGGATTGAGTAAAACTCCGGGGTAGGAAAATAGATAGAAATAAAAGAAGAAATATATGAATGCATACTGACTGGCACGCTGTCAGGAATACTGAAGGTCCTGACGCGTGGTTAAGAAAGAAAGAAAGAAAGAAAGAAAGAAAGAAAGAAAGAAAGAAAGAAAGAAAGAAAGAAAGAAAGAAAGAAAGAAAGAAAGAAAGAAAGAAAGAAAGAAAGAAAGAAAGAAAGAATTCAATAATCATTACGCGGTTGTAACCATCTACCGGATGCATACGGTGTACAACTTTCGATTTTCTAGCCATGAAAACGAAATCAAAACAGGTTTAGTTTTTTCTGTTCTAACATAACATGGACACAAACTAAGCTAACAGCAAACATTCAATTTTTTTTTTTTTTTTTTGCTCTCGCTAGCTTTGAACTCAATCGTAGTCCACACACACTACTTCTAGTAGTGCTGTGCTGAATTTTGCATGTGGATTAGCTTTCCCTATTACCAGTGTCCCTCGCCATCAGGCAAACCCACTCCGACTTCAGGGGTAGAAAACATTCTAATTGCCCCGCAGCTTTGAACCTTATCAGTAACGAAGAACTTTATGGCCAATCTTTGATGACTGACTATGAGTCATGATGTCTCGTAATTCAGGTGGGATGGGTTGAGTTGAGTTGAGCTGAGTCAAGACCCTACATCACAGCACTCCGGTCATTCCCAAACGTGTTCCGTCCTCATCTTTAGCAACTATTAACTATCCCTTAATTCACAGGTTGTGATATTCTAGTATGATAATACTCGCAGGTCACGTCCAGCGTGAGTCGCGTGGTCAGTGGTTGTAAACCCACCTCATACGTCAGTGATCCGGAGTTCGATCCCGGGTCCAGTCAGGTAAATGCACTACTGACGAGCTCAAACGAGAGCGAAACTCGAGTCTAGTGCTTCCAATCTGACTTGGACGAGGCATAAGGTTCGTGCCGTAATACGATCAACGTTGCCAGTTGTGTGTAGTGCTCAATCTTTAAACCTCAAATCCCAAAACAATCAAATAAATCAATTCACGGGTAAACCAGAATAATTTGAGGGTGCATGGTCACACTTGGCTCTGATCTGATGCCAGGTACGTATACTTTACAGGACGTCGCAATCAACCTCATTATTTGCAGCTGTTTTGCATGACAATGTTTACGTTCAGTAGCTTGCATTCTTTCTGAATGAAAATATGTCATTCATTCATTCATTCATTCATTCATTCATTCCTTTCTTCATTCATTCATTCATTTATTCCTTCATTCCTTCCTTCCTTTCTTCATTCATTCATTCAGTAGCATGTCCTTTGCAGAACTTCGCTCCCATAACAACCTTACGGAAAACTTCTCGGTCATAAGCAAGATGTCCCGCGTCTGATACACCCATCTGGAGATCATCTGCCACATCCTGCACCCATCTTCTCTTGGGCCTTCCTCTTCCTTTCTTCCAGGTCATCCCGGATAGCTGTGTGAGGTGCACCAAACTGGGATCCTCCCAGCCAACGCAAGTTGGCGAGGCAGGCGTTTCGAGAATGTAACCGCATCGTGCAGCTAGGGTCGTGGTTTGAGCGGTCAAAAGAGCAAATTTGTACGACCGTTCGACAAAGTCTCGATAAGCGCCCGCTCTCTCTCTCTCTCTCTCTCTCTCTCTCTCTCTCTCTCTCTCTCTCTCTCTCTCTCTCTCTCTCTCTCTCTCAATGAGTAGTGGGCCTGCAGTAAGCTTGTATAGCTTTTCGGTTAGTCCTGCCGGCGTAGCTTGAAAGCTCGTCGGTAGGCGTCCAGTGGTTTTGCATGTATCACCTTGTACCGAGAGGGCGCGCTTTAGCGATGCTACTCTTGGCCTGCGTGTGCGTGAATAGTCCGTCTGTCCGATAGCTATCTTGTTGATCCTGCCAGTCGTCATATGCTTTGTGAACTGATGAGGCTCAGCCGTAAATCAGGAGATTTGTTCGCAATTTAGACGAGCAGTATCTTCTGTGGGCAGAATCTAGTTGGCCACATGTGTGTGTGGTCTGTTCTGGCGGTCAATCTGTCTATCCGACTGATATCTGATTGATCCCAACAGTATTCATACGCTTGTCGCTTGTCACTACCCTTGTCTTAAAGCTGAAAATTAAAGGAATTGACGGAAGGGCCGTTTGCACGAGGCTCTAGGCTACGATTTGTATTTGAGAGCCAATATATACAGGGATAACTGGCCTGTGGCAGCCTACCGTCCACTGCATCTGTGTCCGTCTCCAGTCGTCTTGCCATGCTTGCCACTGGAACCAGATGGACGCAGACGACAGAGTGAGGTCGACGGAGTTGCGCAACCACATCCTCACTATAATCCAAACTAAAGCGCAAGTCATTCGTTCTTCATCAAATCAAAAGATGCAATGAATGAATGGTCCTCATCATTCGTGATGGGCGAACATCCATACCCCTCTATGGTTCTCTCCAAACTTTCATGATGGTTTTAAGTGACAAAAATATTTCAATATTTTAAAAAAGTGTATCGTCTTTAGTAACCAACCTTCTTCAGTATTCAGATCTTGTTGTATGAATACATGTGTTCTTTTCTGTATCAAAGATATTCTTAGAGCCCGTCTATAACGACAACCATATCACCGAAATCTACGAAAAGCGGTCTGCTTCCAAATATTCTTCGGCTGATATCGAACCTTCGACTCGGTGTGTCAGGGAGTTGTGAAACTCATTCACTGTCCCTGAGCGACAGCGTCGGCTGGGCTCTGATTTAGCAACAAGTTAATACAGGGAACAGTACGTGTGTATGTGTGTTTTTGAGAACGTGTTATCGCCTACCTGTCTATATGTTAATAAGAAAGACATGAAATGTATGTGTACGTGTTTATATTCATCATCATTGTATAGTAGTTCCTTGTAGGACGTCGCACTTATTATGTTCGACCCTATGTTGAGTGCTGAGTGTCGACCAGATCCTCTGGTCACTTCCTGCCCTGCCATTCTTTCAAGGTCATAATGGTTTAACTGTTCTTCTACAGTATCTACCTGATCCCATAGCGACATCTGCTTTTATCCCATACCAGTACCCTACCCAGCGGTGTAGACGCACCCAATCTATCTGCCTGTTCGTTTCCCAATGAAACCAGTATGTCTTGGAGAAAAGATTCAACGGATATTATCTACCTTTCATTTTGAAACTGATGTAGGCCATACTGCACGAAGTATCATCATCATCATGTGCCATGCTGATAAGCGTGGGTGGTCATGTTTGGCCATCTTGCACCATCACCAGAGTTGTGGATCAACTCTAATCAGTTTACTGTTCTCATGTGCTTCTTGTAGGACTTGCTCATTGGTTTTTCTATTTATTCATGGTATTCTGTGCATTTTCCTCAAAAACCACATTCCATTGCCATTAGATGTTTGCAGCTTGTCTATTCATTTTCCACGTTTCACATCCATACAAAAATACAAGTTCTATGTAGCACTTCAATACTCTATTTCTCGTTTCATTTCACATCTTTTTATTGGTCAGTATTATCCATCTTGCAAAACGCTACCTTCGCTATGGCGATTCGAGATCTATTATCTTCAAGGCACTTCCCATCAATGTTATGACTGTTCTGAGATACTTGTATTGATTCACTTGTTTAAGAATATTCTCATTTCCATTGTGAATATTTCTTTCTTACTAGTGGCGACCTTTATAAGCTGACGGCTGTGGAAATGTGGTTTCTGAGGAAAATGCAAAGAATACCATGGACAGACAGAAAAACCAATGAACAAGTCCTTCAGGAAACAAATGAAGATCGTAAACTGATTAGAGTCATTAGACGTTGACAGTCAAATTTTTTGGGGCATGCTATGAGAAGAAATGACTTGGAGAACTTGGTGACGACTGGCAAGATCGAAGGGAACAGTCCAAGGGGAAGACCGAGAGGTAAATGCCTGGATGGCTTGGCTACGTGGCATGGTCGAGACAGGAACACGGAGCTGACCCACGACTCTGGTGATCTAGTGAGATGGCAGAACATGACCGCCCACCCTTATCGGCATGGCACATGATGGATGGATGGATGGATGTCTTCATCCTGGTCATTATTCAGCACAATACGTATAGAATGGCTCGGTCTTTGGCTGTTTGTGATTTAAAAGGCAAGGTTACGTTCAGTAGTTTACCATTGCTTTTCTGAACGGCAGACGCCCACGGCAGACGCCCATCCCTCTTTTAAGCGACTTTTTGACTCTTCTTCCAGAAACCATGCCTTCAATCACTGTTCTCTCCAAGCCACTGTGATGTTTCATTTGGCCAAAATATTCGCATTTGACCACAGAAGCCACAAACAATATATTGCACGATTTGTTGCCTGGCATATTTCGTTGCTTCTCGTCTGGTACATACTGCAGAGTTATATATCATATGAAGTTAATCAATGAATAATACTGATGCTGAAATACTAAATACATATTCTATGCTGTCGATTATTGTTCGTCGAAGACAGTATACGAAATGAGAAATGAGTTTTCTTTATTAACACTGTGATTCCTTATAAGAAATATATTCGACGAACAATAATCGATTGCGCAAATATATCCAGGCATTGTTGATTACACTATTCCAGCCGTTGCTAAGCAAATAGAAGGATTTCATTTTAAATCTTAGACCACAATGGACATAGACACGGCTATTGTTTAAATGAGAATTTTTAAAAATATCTACCCACGAATAGGTAAATCCCGTGACCTTGGGTGGAATCTGCTTAGAGGAAGTAAACTTTACACAAATGCATGCTGTGATGTGAAGCACTGACCTCTTAGGTGTGATACATTGACCTTTGCGATGTGATACACTGACCTCTGAGGTATGATACACTGACCTCTCAGGTGTGATGCACTAACCTCTGAGGTGTGATACACTGACCTCTGAGATGCATAATTAAGTATAACGCACTCCCTCGAAAGAGGAGCGAAGAAGAAATGAAAGAAAACGTTCACAATAGCACCAGCAAATTATCTTGTCTAAACATGCATCCAAAGTGGAGTGGCGACTGTTAGTAACTCACTGAGCATGCCGTAAAAGGTGAAGACAGGTATGTTTTGTGCACGGTGATAGCATGCTTCAATGAAAAGAAAAAAAAATCAAAGATAGGGAGCATCCGTTTGGATCTTATCCCCAGGGCGCGCTGGTGTGTTGGGAAATGAGCAGGCGAACAGATTGGCTGGATCTCCACGGCTGGGTAGGGTGTTGGTGCACGATAAGACAGATGTGGCCAGGCTGGTTTGGATGAGTTTAGTGTGGAAGAACAGATATACCTTTACTGGCAGGTCGTGACCAGGGGATCTGGCCGACACTCAGAACTCCGAGGAAAGGTCACACAAGCAGATTATCAGATTGCAACTGCTACCATTAATATTCGAACTTTTCGCTGGTTGTTTAGAGTGAGAAAGTATCGCGTATGGAAATGTCACGAGTGCTGTGATGTCGGCTCCTAACTCAACCTCATCTCAACCCAACGGAGGAAATGCACAGAGAAAGTGTTATTTCAATCATTATAATGCAAAGCTGTAACGAATAAATGCCTTCCTAACCTTATCTAGAGGTCAGTAGCCATAAATTGTACCAAGTAACGCGATGCAGTATCAAAAACAAGAATCTGTTAGCGTTAACGTCGCTGGGACAAAGACAGTGCTTTCTGTCACTAAATCGATATCTAGGTCTTCTCTGTCTTTGGAGAGTCAATCTGGCTGCTGTTATCTGTTGAGCATCCTGTGTGAGTTCTGGGGTGGTTACGTGTTTCAGCGGTGATTCTCTACATTATTTTTGCTTCTCCTTCATCTTCGTACACCGTCAGACATCAATACGAATGCCTGTTGACATTTCCGTCGTGCCTGTCATCAGATAGCCGGCGCGTTAGCGTAATCGTGGAAGATTACGCGTTTGTGTAATGGTAGGAGGTTACGCGTTTGTGTTATCCTGGGAGGTTGCGATAATAATGTCATCATAGCTGTCAGATGAGGGTTGAGTTGAGTTGAGTTAAGAACCGACATCACTGCACTCAGGACATTCCCATACGTGCTCCGTCCCCTCGTTCAACAGTCAGCGAAGAGTCATACTAATAATCGTTCCCATCGCTATCTGATTAAAAGTTTTCCTGGTCTTCCCTCTCAGTTTTGAGATTCTTCCAGAACCCCTGCCGATCCCCCGCAATCTCATTCTTTCCACATATTGGTTCTCAATCTGTTCCTCCGCCTTCTCCACCTTGTCCCACAAGCGCACGACCACCTCCCCCTTGTCCATAGGTAAAATTCCACCTAGAGGTACCTTCCCTGCTAGCCTATCAGCCTGTTCATTCCCTCGTACACCCGCATGGCCAGGGCAAAATATCCATACAATTCTCACGATCTGTGACCTCTGAAGCGACGAGAGCCATTTCACACGAAACATTCCTTTCTCCACCTTGCTAAGCATACTCTTTGAATCCGTAATGAACACAACTTGTGTTGCCGTAGTCTCCTCTAGCCACCGGAATGCCTCTGTTACTGCCTCCACCTCCATTCTCATGCTGGAGGTCGTAGTCTCATATGCCAGACTCTACTTTTTCAAGACTCGCCCATTAGCCTTTGCAATAAAGCCCCAGCCACTACGTCTGTTTCTCACCACTGACCCATCAGTGTAGATGACTAGTCGCCTTGATGTGTGTTGCTCTGGATCAGCTGTTGCACTTCAAACTCTGTGCGGCCCGCTGCCCATTCTCTGCACTCACGGCCCAGTGTTATCATTACATTGTGCTAGTCCGTCATGTCTTCTGGAACTTCAACCCACTCTCTTTCACGATTGATGGTCTCTAGATCACACACCTGACTTATAGAAAGTTCTGCCTGTGCCATCCAGGACCTGCCTCGTCTTAGTCTATGACCCTTGACCATATCCATTGCTGCATGCAGCGGGTGATCCTTGTCTGCGGCAACCCTCCGGTACCATTTGGCCTGAAGGACCCTATGCCTATCCGTCATTGTTGGTAGCGCCAGGATATGCCTCATGCATATAATTGGTGTGTCCTTTGTGCACCCCAGGATTAACCGCATGGCAGCATTCTGTATGCGCTCCAATCTTTCAAGCTGGCTCTTTGATACTGTCAGCAGCCTCAAACCATACTCAATGACAGAAATTATTAACTGCTGAAAGAGCCTGTACAGCATCCTCTGATCTACCCCGGTTGCTGCCATGGCCCTCAATGCATTAAGTCCCCTACCAGCCTTCACCGCCAAAGCCTCCACATGATCCTTAAATGACAAACACCTGTCAAAGGTGATACCCAAGTACTTCAATTTACTCTCTCGACTAAGAGGACATCCATTCAACATAATACCTGGGACGTCTGCCTTGACGATCCGGTTGTCCAAGTAGTACCACACAACCGATGTATTGTCTGGGTTTATAATGGCCCGTGCGTCCCTGCACCACTCCGCTACCCTGTTTACCGCCACCTGTAAGTCTTTCGCCAAACTGGCCCTGTCTCTGCTCTGTCTGTACACCACCATCTGCAAATGTCAAGATTCTACCCACACCTGGTGTCTCAATAGCTGCGATTTTGCTGGTGTAGACATTAAAGAGCACTGGGGACAAGGCAGATCCCTGCGGAAACCCAGGTGTCAGATGAGGGTTCGAAGCTTAGGCTCGTCGACAGTTATGTTAGGGACAGGCTAGCCACCTATTTCTCCATGCATTCCATCCTGCAATATGTAATGGTCCTGCACATCAGAAACCAGTGTACCTGCTTTGGGACTTTTTTTAACAACAAATGGGGCGGGTGTAGGTATAAATAACAATATTTAATCTGAGTTCTTTTTTAGGGATTAAATTACGTGTCTGGGATATACTTAGAATTGAAAATTTATAGAGTACTAAACTTGTTCTTGTTCTTGTTCTTGGTCTTGTTCTTCTTCTTCTTCGTGTTCTTCTTCTTGTTCTTGTTCTTCTTCTTCTTCTTCTTCTTCCTCCTCCTCCTTCTCCTACGCTTTCTTCTTCTTTTCGTTCTTCTTTTTCTTCTTCTCTTTTTTCCAGTTTTCCTCGCAGCATTAAGATAAAGAATAGAGTTCCCGACTTAGTTCTGTGTAATTCCACACTCACGATGGTGTGTGTTCCTTCAATCATGCCGTTTATCCATCTTTAACCCATGCCGTTTGTTGTTCCTTCTTTATATCGAGCTATGCAGCCGTGTGAGGCGGTGATTGCTGGTCATAACTATTGTACTAGATATCGTTTCATGTTGTCTAGTACACATATTATTCACATGTATTTCTTTAAATCACATTCTGTTTTCTCCTGCCTCTCCTGGTTACTTTTAAGCACTGCTTGTAGACATTTCATCTCTGGTGAAAGAATTTGTTCCTGATCAATTTTTACATCAGACTCTGATAACACAAGCGCTGTGGCGAAAGGATTGCGAATTCAATTCGCAATCCCGCATACCTCGTTCGAAACACTGCTGCGGACGATTTGGAAGGATACCGGCTTGCGCTGGGTTTCATACAATGATATGATTTCCGCTTGTGCATAAAATAATGGCAAACGTCTGAACGTAAACCTGCTCAGTTCTAACAAACCGCCAAACAATGCTGGAGTTGACTGTTACATCCTGTAAAGGAGTTGTTCTTAACCAGTGTGGAATTTCCCCCCCCCCCTGGGGGGGGGGGGGGGAATTTAGGGTTTCGGGGGGGGGGGGATGAAGACCATTTCAAGATCGCGTTAATACAAGAACCGTTTACTTGATATTGTTTTTCCCTTCATACTTTACAGTTATGTACGTCTCAACCTTCTAAAATTCATTTTATAAAGTAAGTAGACCCACAAATCATGTTTTATGTGGATGTCTAGACTTATTTTAGTATATGCTATTAAATTTACCTTCCATTTTTACGTATACTGTGTAGGGGTGGGGGATTTTAGATAGGAAATATGAAAGGGGCGGGGGGGGGGGATGACGTTCTGAAAATATGGTGAAGGGGGGCACGGGCCAAAAAAGGTTGAGAACCACTGCTGTAAAGGATATGCAACTAACTAACTACAGACAGCCCAGGTCAATTTTAAAAATCCGTCTTGATGGAGATTCGAACCAATGATGATTGGACAGGCTGGCAAGCTACTACCCTTCAGCAGCTCCCATGTGGTCTGAAGTTTCTGCCTAATCTTGGTATTCAGAATTCATAACTCAGAGGAATACGGGTTGTATAAATGTTGGAAACTGCGAGCGCTAACAAGACAAGTCACCTGAACAAGTCAAGAAGACTGATACGGGGGAAATGGCACGTGTCAAGAACACCAAAAGACACGCGGCAACCAAGATGTGCAGAGTGGGAGCCGACAAGAAGACTTAGACGAAGAACCTCAAGCAACCTCTAACGAAGCTACCACGAAGAAGGACGACGACAACCCACCACAGACAAGAGCCAAACCTACCGAGAAGCAGAGGGAGAAGAAAGACACCAGAGTCGAAAACACCGACTCACCGACAAGCAAGTTGGTTGTCAAGCGTATCCAAGTGGAGCTATCAGACGAAGAAATCCTGAAGCAGCTTCGAGAAGAGAATCTCCACATCAGATTCTTGAAAGCGGAGCAGCTCCTTACCTACTCCAAGTTCAAGATCCGACAACCTTTGCGGTGATGACGACAGAGGGCAGCGAGATGCCGACCACAGTATCAGTCAACAAGAAAATACAACAACCAAAGAGATGCATCCCAAGAGTCAATCAATATTCCAGATGCCAGAGGGCCGGCCACGGAAGAGTGTCAGGGTCCTGTATGTAAGCAATAGTGTAATTGCCTGTATGTAAGCAATAGTCAGTGTAAGCTATAGCTGAGGTCAAGGACAGTAGGAGACACCACGGCTTGGCTAACGGACGGTCAGGCAAGAAGCCCGTGGACAGACCCACGTGATGTGGGAAGGTCAAGGAGGAGGGAGTCAGTGTGTGTAAGACAGCGGATAGAGACGGACGTGTGGAGAATAGCGAGAGATAGAACGATCGAACGATAGTGTTGTGACGGATAGATGAGATGAGCGTTGTGTATTGATATTCGAGGAATGTACTAACTGTGATATGTGCGAGATGATGTGAGACTGTGATTGCGAAGGGTCACGCGGGCGACAGTGTAAATATCGCCCAGGTGGACGTGAGCGAGCGTTTGGCTGCCTGTGTAGAATGATTGCTTAAACGTACGCGAGGTGACGGTGGAGTGAGACCATAATGTTATACTGTAATATAATGTAATAAAGGTTGTTCAGGAGACAGCTCCTGTGAGTTTCCGATTGCAGTCATTGTTATTGGTACATGTGTCTTAGATGTTGTAATTTGCCTGTCCAAGTCCAGTGAGCTAGAAGGAGAAGATAGTTAGGACTCTGACAAAGAGCAGCATGTTGCAGTAAGACGGAAACCTGCCGGTACTGCGCCGATCACCACGCCTTCAAGGATTGTCCGCTGGTCAAGCTGGACACGGACTTCCGAGCATTCAACAACAAAGGAAAGTGCGCCACATGCCGGGGCAAGCATGGAGCAAGATACTTAGGCTGTCCGTACCTGCAACGTCACAGAGACGTCTTAAAGTTCGCCATGACCACAAAGACACCATATAAGGACGCAATGCGGAGGTGCGAGACAGCCACGGGTATATCAAACGCTGAAAGAGATCAACTGCAAAACCAGATACGCAAGTCAAGGCACTGCTGACGTCGACTCCATCCAGCGACAATGAGAAACTGCTGGCTGAAATAAAGGAGATCCATCACAACATCAAGCAAGAAATGGAACAGATGGCACTGATAAAGAAGGAGAACGAAGAAATCCTACAAACCAATAAATCAGAGCGAGAACTGCAAAAAGCTGAAATGGACCTTTCCCAAAACAAACCAACAGAAGCCATACAAGAAACCACAGAGAAACCGCAAGATGAAAACCAAGAGACCGAGCCTGAACCGCAAGCTAAAGCCAGCAACCCAACCACGACGCCCGAGACATACAAGGGGAAACCAATATTCCACCAGACATCCGAAGAAAACCGAGATGAGCACCCTGATGACGACACGGAGAGGCCCCGGGGACCTAACTTGGAGGAGCTTCTAGAATCGGCAAGGATTCAGGAACTCACGTGCAAGGAATTCAGAAGGCACTGGGAAGTAAAGGGGGAAAAAAGAAGCCTAAGAAACTCAGGAAACCGGTAGAATACCCAAATGTATACTATGACTGTGATATCGACTTCGAGTACCATATAGAAGACGGAGAGATTATCCCTTAGCTGACCGTAGAGGAAGAAATCGAAAGGCAACAGAAAATCAAAATGGAAAGTGAACACAGGCGCAAGGAGGAAAATAAAAAAAAAAAATTCGAAAAACTTCTTCAAGCAATACACAAATAAGGAGGCAAAAATACCAAATAAAAAGTCCTTATAAGGACTGCAACTAGTCAAGCCAGACGAACCAGCAGCCTTCACTAACAAACGACACCACCAGAGGAGACGGGCACAACAATCAGCCTCCACCAACCCCCCAGCTGACATCACAGACTCAAAAGCCGATAAAACCAGTCCGGATCAGGACCAACTCGTAAGAGCGCACAAGACAAGAATCAGGGTGAATAAACCCACAAAAACCACGGACCTCAGCAATAACTACAGCAGAACGAAGCAGGTTGAACGAGACCGAATTTTGAATTTTCGTTTTTAAACTAAGCAAGCATGTTTCATGTCCTTGGCACGGCATTGCATGAACCTTTGGTTGATTTTCTAGGAAATTTTAAGTTTAGTTGTTTGCCATTGCTTTCTGAATGAGACGTCATCGTTTAAGTCCAACCTATTGCTGGTATTGTGGCTGAACCGCGTTAACTCGATATCAGCATGGTGGTAATTTAAGAGCGATCGCTTTTATGCATTTAGTCATATTAACTTCTTTGTAAGTAAACAGTTAAACTTGCTTCATGGCCTCTGTCTACAGTAGTCTGTTACACAGAAAGATCTTATTTGACTATAACGGTTGGATTATTCTCTGTGCTGTCTTAGTATTGTTGTTTACATCTGTTGCTATAGATGACTCTAGATAGTATGATTTAGATAAGTCAGATCTTCTTCTTCTTCTTCTTCTTCTTCTTCTTCTTCTTCTTCTTCTTCTTCTTCTTCTTCTTCTTCTTCTTCTGCTTCTTCTTCTTCTTCTTCTTTCTTCGTCTCCTTCTCCTTCTCCCCCTAATTCATCTTTTTCTTCTCTTTCTCCTCCTAATTCATCTTCTTCTTCTCCTCCTCCTCCTTCTCCTTCACCTCATCCTCCTTTTCCTCCTCCTTCTCCTCCTCATCCTCCTTCTCCTCCTCCTTCTGCTTGTCCTTCTCTCCCTTCCTTTTCTTTCTAATTCTCCTCCTCCTTCTTCACCTCCTCCTCCTTCACCTCCTCCTCCTTCTCCTCCTCCTCATTCTCCTCTCACTCCTCCTCCTTCTGCTTCTTCTTCTCCCTAGTCCTTCTCTTTCTAATAATCCCTCTCCTTCTCTTTCTCCTCCTCCTTCTCCACCTCCTCCTCCTCCTTCTTCTTCTTCTTCTTCTTCTTCTTCTTCTTCTTCTTCTTCTTCTTCTTCTTCTTCTTCTTCTTCTTCTTCTTCTTCTTCTTCTTCTTCTTCTTCTTCTTGTGTTCTTCTATTTCGTCCCCCTTCGAGGGAAGGGCATCACACTTTAAATGGTGTAACTCCATCCCAGGTCTTACCGCCATGGGTTGTAGTTATTATGCTTGTTTTGAAGAGAAATGCAACAAACTATCGTCTGTCAAGACGGCAAGGCACCAGTATATTGGCATATCGTCGTTGCCACAAAGCAGCTGTATTAGGCTTAGATCATCCGCGCGTGAATCAATAGGACGAGACAGATAGACGTTAGGGTTTGTCTGCTTGCAATAAAAATAGATCTTGAAAACTAAATCTTGACCAAACAGAATCAGTTCCAATAGGGGCCCGTCTATCTCCCTCAAGTAACGAATGGCAAGTGAAGGCATCGAATATTTTGAATATTCAGGCTACAGCTTCTTCTCATTTTCCTTATTTCATTTGTACGGAGAACTCATGGCTCCTCTCTCTATCTAATCGCCTCCCTTTTCCCTTGTATTTTGCCTAGGCCACTCGTATCATTGCTAGTGAGATTGATTCTTCTCCCTCCCCCTCCCCAATCAATGCTACCCTTAGGCACTTGGAGTCATGGCTATTGTGGCCTTTAAAATGTAGCCTTTTGCAAGATGGGAAAAGTAAATATTCAAATACAGAGTTATCAGTTGTAGTCAGGAAACAATGTTAGAGTGCTATATAGAACCTACACTGGTGTATCCTTGGAAAAATGGACAATAAGCAGACAAGCTCATAACCATCTAATGGTAGTGGTTAGTTAGTTGCATATCCTTTACAAGATTCTTTGCTGTTGTGATCTCTTGGCAAGTTTACGTTCAGTAGTTTGCCATTGCTTTCTGAACGACCGGCACCCATACCATTTCGTAAAAAACCAACGCGAGACGGTGTGCTGCTAAAATATCTTGACGTCTAGTTTCTATAATCAATTTATGGATTTTACTTGTTTGTTTGTTTGTCTGTTAATCCGTGTCAACTGTCATCTATTGTCATCTATTGGTGTAGGACAGGGGGAGGGGAGGGGGTCTTGAACCTGAGGGATTAAGGCCGCATGGCTAGTGTAGTCGCCACGAACTGTGCAGGTTAGGGTTCTCTTTGTTTCTGTGAGGGGCAAAACGTAAACTCTAACCTGCACAGTTCGCGGCGACTACACTAGCCATGCGGCCTTAATCCCTCAGGTTCAAGACCCCCCCCCCCCCCCACCATTCTCCCTGTCCTACACTAATAGATGACAATAGATGACAGTTGACACGGATTAACAGAGAAACAAACAAACAAGTAAAATCCATAAATTGATTATAGAAACTAGACGTCCAGATATTTTAGGCATATTATGAGAAGAAACAAACGTAAACACTTAGTGACGGCTGGCAAGCTTAATCGGAAAAGAGTAACGGGAAGACAAAGACATTGTCAGAGTCTTGCATAACACAAGACAAGAAGCTCGTTTTCTGGCAAGTGTGAAGTAATATCAAACTATCTAATCACACGAAGTGAATATCCGAAAGTATTATTCACACGTTTTATTGACGCGCCGCATTTATCATCGCACAAACATCGCGCACTGACAATCCATAACAATCATTATAGCATGAACAATATCACTACAATACATAATAATACATGCAAGCAATAAACATCTCACTTACAGTTAAACTATACAAGCATTCGACTCAGTCTTCCACTGTCGTACAGGCTAGCTCTCAAGGCAGATTCAAACTCAACTCGCATTCCCTTGCGACCTGTCCGTTCAACGATCTAAGCCCGTCTGCCAGTTCTGGCGTCCTACACGCTTACACGCACACGTCAGCTGGTGTCCCCTGCACGGTTCACGGGGTGAACTCAATTGCTGTGCGTGGCTACCTATCCGGGCGTCGGTAACGACGCCGCGTTCTCCCTGCCGTGTTTAACATTACTCAGGGTTGCGTGTTGTAATGTTGTCTGGCGTTGGTACAGACAACGCGTCGCAACCTCTGATGTGAGACCTTGACACTCTCCACACCCCTTTTTCATGAAAGGATTTCCTTTCATGTACAATATATATCTAGGTGTTATTAAACATGTCAATGTCGAACATTATACATTAACAATTATCATAAATATATACAGGTGAATAGTCAACAATATGTATACACCACTTATGTTACACTATGAAGTACAACCGTCAAGTACTATCTCTTTAATGGGCATTACCTCGCTGTGACCCAGCTAGTCCGGTAGGTATCGGCTAAACTGGCCCCTACCTCACAACCAAGAACAAAAATACTAAAATAATCAGGTCAAGCCGTGAGCATCTCCCTCTGAGATGACTCCTCCATCAGACCTCTATTTAGAGTTTCTAATGAAGGTCAACAGTTTTGGCAATATACTGTCCATATCTAAATGATGTTACATTGACATGTTATTTATCAAGCACATATGTTCATGGTTACAATACATATTTACATATCACCAATAATTTAGAATAATGTCCCCTGGTTATTATACAGAAAATTTAGGAACAATAATTTATCGTCGTTTACAAGACATAAATTACAATTGGAAATTTATTTCTTAGTGTCATAATTTGATCCTTATTGACAAATGTGCACAAAAAGTCACGTTTGTAAAGAAGCAATCAAGTTACGATGCTGAGATTACATCCTATAAAAAAAAATCGACATATACAATTCCGTATATGGAAATATTTTAAATCACATTTTAATACAACGTCATACATTTATATACTTTTAATATTAATATGCAAAAAATCGGAAGTATACAGCTGTACTATTACATGTGTTGTGATGTCATTCAAACAAAGCTGGTCCGTTCTGGATGGATCTTCTATAAACGGAGTAGTAGTTGTTACTATCAGCTGTTAGATCGTCTCTTCCGCCTTCTGCTCGGATTGTACTGTCGCAGTCATCTTTCGTACCTTGTTAAAACGTCTTGGGCACCTCGGTCTGGATACTTTAGGATTACCTCACGTTTTAGTGGCTTGGTAACTTCTTGGATCCTGTAGTGTTGTCCCGTGACACTTCTCTGTAGTGTCTGGTTGTTATAATATTTATTTACAATAATAATTACATTCTTTCTCATATCTCACAGTTATACAACACATTAGTTTACATAATACTGATTTCATTCTTTCACATATCTCACAATTATATACGCATTCATTCGCATGATGATAATAATAAGAATCACAATATGTACATAAGTTATATACATTGGGAGATACAATCTTCCCCATCACAATGGTGTACACAGCGTTACTGACACATTGTCACAATTGGCTGTAGTACTGAGCACTATCTACGTTGCAGTTTTATACACCCTCTGCACTGTGCTCTGGTGTCGACTGGGTATTAGGTTCGTTGTATGGACATCTCGACAAAAGGTCTGCAAGACAGTTTTGTGAACCCTTTATATAGTTAACCTCATAGCTATAGTCCTGCAGAAGAAGGGACCATCTTGCCACCCTGCTGTTACTAGGCGTTCCTCTGGTAACAATTGTCAGCGGAGTATTATCTGTTTCAATAATGAAATGTTTGCCTAACAAAAATCTAGAAAGTTTACGTACCGAAAATACCATGGCAAGAGCCTCGAGTTCCGGTGTACTGTAATTTCGTTCGCTGGTGTTCAGTTTTCGAGAGACGTAGTATACTGGGTACAAGATTTGGTCGTGTTCTTGGAGAAGCACACCTCCAATGGCTACGGAGCTCGCATCACATCTTAATCTAAAAGTAATATTCAAATTTGGCAATTTCAGAATAGGTGATTTAGAAAAATATGAAAGAATTTTCGTAAATGCTGGCCTTAAACATTCACTGTTTACAATCACATTGGGGTGTTTATTTGTTAGTAGATCAGTGAAACATTTGTCAATTCAGCAAAATGAGGAATAAACTGTCTATAATAGTTTAAAAGACCTAACACACTTCGCAACTGTTTCTTAGTTGTCGGAAGCGACAATTTCAAAATTCTGGACATGATGTTATCGTCAGTTGATATAAAGCCATTTGAGATCTTATAGCCCAAAAATGAAATTTCCTGAAAGGCTATATCCACTTTGAAAGGTTTTACAGTCAGTCCATGATGTCTAATTCTGTCAAATGTCTGCTGTAGTGCTGTTATGTGCTCTGTCATGTCCTTTGTGTGTATGCAAATGTCGTCCATGTACCAAATGATGTTTGCAATGTCTGTCAAAAGAATTCTTGTCATTCTGACGAAGGTAGCTGGTGCATTGACTAATCCAAAAGGTAGTTTACACCATTCGTATAAACCCCAAGGTGTGGCAAATGCAGTCAGATGTATACTATCAGGATGTACAGCTATCTGCCAGTAGCCTTTTGTCATGTCAAGTTTAGTAAAATAACGTGAGTCAGATAGTTCAGTCAAGATGTCTTCACAGTTGCTCATTGGTTCTAAATCCAACTGTATAATGCTGTTGAGCTTACGATAGTCCACACAAAGTCTAATAGTGTTGTCCTTTTTGCGTACCAAAACTATTGGTGAACAGAAATGAGATTGTGAACGTCGAATGATATGATTTGTTTCTAAATCAATGATTTCTTGATGAAGTTTTTCTTTATAGTGTATAGGGATGGAATATGGTCTACACTTAATAGGAACGTCAGATGTTAAGATGATTTGGTGTTGCACTAAATCTGTCTGTCCTGGGCTGTCCGAAAAGATCGTCCTGTAGTCTTGTATCAGTTGTCTGCAACTGTCAGTTTGTGTCTGAGTCAGTTTAGGATTTACCTTAATGTCTTGTAAGTTGGTCGTTGTGTCAAGAACTGGTGTCGGTATCTCGTCAGTGTCGTTGTCGTCCGTCTGGTCCACTATGGAGGTGCTTGCTGCAGTCTCTACTTGTTCGTCTTGCCTGTGGTGATATGGTTTGAGCATGTTAATATGGAAAATTTTATGTTTGTCCCTAACTGCAATCTCGTAATCTACCGTCGAAATTTGTCGTAGCACTTTGAACGGTCCTTGCCATGAGTCAGTTAGGAGATGTCTATCACTTGGCAAAAGAAGAAGAACGTCCTGTCCTGGCGTCAGTGTAATAGTTCTATTTCCTCTGTTAGCATATTGTCGGTAAATAGCTCCTGATTTTTGGAGAGCTTCTTTGGCTAATATACATGATTTCATAATTCTATCACGCAATGATGTTACATGTTCATAAGGTGAAATGGGTATAGACACAGTTGTACTTCCAGTCAACACAGATTCATACAGAGATAATGGGCCACGTGGTTGTGCACCATATAACATTTCGAATGGTGAGAACCCAGTGCTGGCATGGGGCACTTCCCTATATGCAAACAAAATGGCAGGCAGATAAGTATCCCAATCTTCAGGATGTTCTTGGGTTACCTTAGAGAGCATATGTTTCATATCGCCATTAATCTTTTCTATTATACCGGTCGAATGTGGGTGATATGGACTGTTGAAGCATTGTTTAACACCCAACATTATGTAAAGGCTTGTGTAGCCGAGGAAATAAATTGGCTACCCCGATCTGAAAGGATGGTATCAGGGAATCCTACCCTCGCAAAAATATGAAAGAACACTTCCATGATGTCGTTGGAAGTTATGTTCTTCATTGGAATTGCCTCTGGCCAACGAGTACATAGATCAATGAGTGTTACAATGTATCTATTACCTTTAGATGTTATGTGGTTCAGAGGACCAACTATATCGATCGAGATCTTTTCAAACGGTCTACTAGCCAAATCAGTAACTTGCAATTCAGCTTGTGGGTGTTTACCCTTTTTGACAAGCTTTTGACAGATGTCACACGATCTGCAATACTGTTTGGTATCGTTGCAAAACTTTGGCCAATAAAATTGAGTAAGTAACCTTGCTCTAGTTTTAGCATAAGCCATGTGTCCTGCAAAGGGGTCATGAGCTATGTTCAATGCTTGCTTGCGGTTTTCTAACGGTAGCACTGTTTGTTCTATAGTGCTGGAACCTTTGGTGTAATACCGTGTTAGAATTCCGTTCTTGAGAGCAAAGTACCATTGAGCATTCTTTGCTACTCTTGGCTTTTGGCCTATAAGTTTAAAATACTTTTGCAGAGATCGATCGGCTTTCTGAGATGTTATAAACGTCTCCCTAGTTGTCTCAGGAGATGTTACAACAGGACTTACTCATTGTAAAGCCTCTGTTTGATCGATTCGATCTTGCATCTGTGCAGTAGATCTAGTTACTGCGTTTACTACATTACAACGATCATTCTCATCACACATTGATGTTACATTCACACAATTACATGTATGTTCTGGCATAGCTAGGTTGGTATTTGTACATTCAATTACAGGTGGTAATACATCATGAATGGTGATTGGTGATGAAGGTGAAGTGTTAGTATCAATATTACAACTGACAGATGATGTATTGATGTCATGTGGTATGTCATTCACTTCAGGAAGGTTTCCAATGATAATATCACAGCATGGATTGGTTAATGCTGCGCATTTCACCTTTCCTGTAAGGAATGGTGTAGTTATATATGCCCATGCAAGTGGATATTTCTCTATGTTCCCTGAGAATGTCCTGCATGTGACATATTTACCACTATATTGTGTTGGTAAAATATAATCTCTCTTTACACCAATGAGAGTACTCCCGCTATCACGTAAGACTGTGGCAGCTTTACCATTAACATACCCCTGGTGTATGTTTAGTATACCTTTGGAGTTTACTACAGAATTGGCCTCCTCACTGGTAATAGGTATAGAATGGCCGCATGTTAACACGCCATCCTCATGAAATTGATCACAAATGGTACATTTTTCCTGATGGAACACTTCAATGGAATGTGCTGAATTTACTGGGTGATCTTGTACACTTTCATCTTCTGACGAAGACATGTCAAACATGGTTGCATTAGCCTTTTTGGTCATTGACTTGGCTTTACAATCCTTACGCCAGTGACCAAAAGCCTTACAAAGGTAACATTTTGTAAGTTTTTTGTAGTTCTTCCTCTCTTTCTCTTGCTTAGAAATGTAATTATGCAAGTAAGCAGTGTACCCAGGATGTTGGTCGCACATATCATGCTCATTGTGTGCATAGTTGCAATATTTACACTGATATAATTTCTCTGCAGTTTGCTTATAAGGTCTTTGTTTGCTATTTGACCCTGCCTGATATTTGCCATATGTAGCTGCTGCTACAAAGTCTGTGCTGGTCAGACTACTAGAGAAACAATGCTTATTGGCTGCAAAATAACCAGAGCCACGACTTTCAATCTGTTGAACACTTTCACACTGACATTCCAACAAAAATTTAGAAAAGGGGGCTGGGAGAGATGCAATAATCTTATCTCTCAACATAAGATCAACTAATTTGTCATAACTTCCATGACTTCCTGACAGCCATTTAGAAAAAATATTTTGAATTTCTGAGATGTAATCAGAGAACGTGTGTGTTGGCTTAGGAGACAACTTCCTAAACTGTTCTCTATAACCTGATTCATCCAGTAGAAAATGTGACATAATTTTAGATTTAATGTAAAGATAATCTTCTTTCAGGTCATTTGGGATTGACTCTATGACTTTAAGAGGTTCCCCAGAAAGACTTCTTACATATACTAACCCCCATTCAGGTTTTGGGATTTTGTAATGATCCATAACAAATTCAAAGTTTTGGGTAAATGCTGCTATGCAATCACCTGTGTTGTAACTTCTGATCAGACCTTGGTACTTCTTATGAGGTTGATCTTTGTCTGTTTCTCTATTCACTTTATCTTTAGAACATTCAGCTTTTAGTTGTTCAATTTTCATTTGTGTTTCTTGCTCTTCTTTCTTACTTTGTGCTAAGATCTCAGCTTGCCTCACTGCAGCTTCTGATTGTGCTTGTTGAAGCTTTAGAGCAGCTTCTGATTGTGCCTGTTGAAGCTTTAAAGCAGCTTCTGAGTCTGCCTCTTTACTTTTTAGAGCAGCTTCTGATTGTTTTAGAGCAGCTTCTGCTTGTGCCTGTTGAAGCTTTAATGCAGCTTCTGAGCCTGCCTCTTTACTTTTCAGAGCCCTTTCGGCTGCTCTCTCATCCCTCTCACTAATTTGCTCTTGTTTCAAACAATATTCTGCATATTTACTTTCACTCCATGCTCTCAATCCCTCACCAGACATATTCATTTTTAAACCCATTTCAATGAAATCGTTTAAAGAAGACATGATGAACAATAGGTATGATGGAATAAATATAAACAAAATTACTTATGATGTTAGTAAGTTACAAATATTTATAGCACAGTTAATGTCTAAAGCCAGAATAACGAAAGTATAAAGAGAGATGAAAAAAAATTTATACTCAAGTAATCCTTGGGTACTGTGCTGTTCAGTGGTGCTCGAAATCACACTGGAACGTCTTTCGGGTTGACACACAAAAAAAATTTTTGAAGTTCACCAGACTCAGGTAAAGTTGACCCAAAAAACGTGCACTTTTTAAACTAACCGAAATTAGAACGTTTGTAAATGTATGGTGTGTGTAATGTCACTGAAGTCTGTAAAGGTTTGTATGCTGTCAAGTATTATTGTTAGTCGTTACCACAATCAACAACTTTCACGCTCACACTAACCCTACTCAATGACATTCAAGGGCACGGCCACCATTTTGGATTTTAGGTACAAAATTTGTTGAATTTAGTGCTAAGTCTGAAGACGCCTCGGTTGGCTTCAAATAATATCTTCACACTTATAATTTAATTAAATCAACTCTATTAATTCGTTACTTTACCTTAATTTATGACTTGCTCACTTCTATCGGAATGTTCACATTCACTTCAAACTCGGACAAAAAATTTTTATACGTTCGCATTTGATTCAAAACCCGGACGAAAGCCACCACATTCGCACTTGATTCAAATCCCGGACGAAAGCCTCCACATTCGCACTTGTCAGAGTCTTGCATAACACAAGACAAGTAGCTCGTTTTCTGGCAAGTGTGAAGTAATATCAAACTATCAAATCACACGAAGTGAATATCCGAAAGTATTATTCACACGTTTTATTGACGCGCCGCATTTATCATCGCACAAACATCGCGCACTGACAATCCATAACAATCATTCTAGCATGAACAATATCACTACAATACATAATAATACATGCAAGCAATAAACATCTCACTTACAGTTAAACTATACAAGCATTCGACTCAGTCTTCCACTGTCGTACAGGCTAGCTCTCAAGGCAGATTCAAACTCAACTCGCATTCCCTTGCGACCTGTCCGTTCAACGATCTAAGCCCGTCTGCCAGTTCTGGCGTCCTACACGCTTACACGCACACGTCAGCTGGTGTCCCCTGCACGGTTCACGGGGTGAACTCAATTGCTGTGCGTGGCTACCTATCCGGGCGTCGGTAACGACGCCGCGTTCTCCCTGCCGTGTTTAACATTACTCAGGGTTGCGTGTTGTTATGTTGTCTGGCGTTGGTACAGACAACGCGTCGCAACCTCGGATGTGAGACCTTGACAGACATCAATACCTGGCTGCCTAGGCCATATAGTACAAGAACACAGACGTGATCCAAGACTTTGATGATCGCCAGCGACGGGAAACAATAACCACCAGGCCTGTCGGCATGGCACGTGATGACGAGTTACAGCTCAAGTTGTCCATATTAAATGCAGGTCCATTAACTCCAGGGGAATCAAATGTATTGTGGGGGTAAGCGTGGCCGAATGGATAAGAGAGCTGGATCTTAAACTTCCGGTATTCTGATGCCGAGGTAGCGATTTCAACCCCCTATACTGGTCAGATGAACTAAGATGTTGACTTTTCGTGCTTAACTTGGGAACGTAAATTACAAATGTCTCTGAAGTCAAAGTGGGTTCGCCTGATGGCGAGGGACACTGGTAATAGGGAAAGCTAGCCCACACGCAGAAATCAATCCAGCGTAGACTACGCTCGAATTCACACCAAGCGAATGAAATTTAAAAATATGTCTTGAAATGCTATGTGGCTGCGTATATATTAGGTCAATTATCTGCTAGGAAGATCAGTGCTATTCACATCGTCTGTAGCTGGTAGCTAAGACTGGTTATGCTATGATACAACAGAGATACGAAAAACACACGCTCGACAGATTTCGACACAATAGAACATTTGTCGATCTTCAAAATTCCCAGTACACATGTATCCCGTATAGCAGATCCGGTTCAGCAGATTGTCAATACTTTCAGAACGACCGGCGCTCATATCATTGTGAAAATCAAAGCAAGGCAGTCTGTTTTCAAATCGTCAGTGGCTGATTTCAAAGCCGGTATTACTGGAAGGTGGTCACGTATTTGACTGGCTTTTGGAGTCCGTTTCTAACACGAAAATTTTCGGGACACAGTCCAATTGTAGACTTTCTAACAGGCCAAGGTACGCAGTAGAGTGTTGAAGTGCTACATAGAACCTGTAATTTTGCATGGATGTGAAACAGGCTGAAAAACATCTGATGGCTGAGGAAATGTGGTTTCTGAGGAAAATGCAAAGAATACCATGGACAGACAGAAAAACAAGTGACCAAGTCCTACAATAAATAAACGAAAACCGTAAACTGATTAGAGATATTAGATGTAGACAGTCAACATTTTTAATCTTGTTATGAGAAGAAATAAAATGGAGAACTTGGTGACAACTGGCAAGATTGAGGGGAAGAGAACAAGGGGAGGGCAGACAAGTAAATACCTGAATGGCTTGGCCACGTGGCATGGTCGTGACAGGAACACGAGCTCATCTACTACTCTGAGATCGAGTGAGATGGCGAAAAATTACCGCCCACATAATGATGAGTCTTCTATGATAAAAACGAACAAAAGGATGCTCCGTGTGCGCATAACGTACGTTTCAGATCCCTCGTTAGCTGCACCCGTTAAAGAGTAGACGTAAATTTTGACTGCTCTGGCAAGATGTCCAGTATGAGAAAAGCTACTCACGGCAGTATAGACATTATTTGTATATATTTTCTTCTACGGTAAAGGGTTTAGGCGTATTGGATATATGTGGTAGACCTATAAATATATATGTGTCTAACATCATATACCATGTGAATGGGGTATGTAGAAGGAAGTGTATGTTAACCCGGTTCGCAGTAAGCAACTTGATAAACGGACAAACAGAGACACAGACTGAAATTAACATCAATTAATGACACATAGACAATTGTCAAAAAGAAAGAAAGAAAGAAAGAAAGAAAGAAAGAAAGAAAGAAAGAAAGAAAGAAAGAAAGAAAGAAAGAAAGAAAGAAAGAAAGAAAGAAAGAAAGAAAAAGAAAGAAAAATTTTCAACAGTATAGTCTTTCACGAAAGTTATTGGTAAGAATACAAGCAAAAAGAAAGATACATGTGAAAAAGAAAGATGATACTAACAGAACGGGAAACAAAACACCACAGTGGAGATGAACTAGTTGTTGTCACGCAATTGGCAACACCTGAAACGTAGGTAATATCACGTGACATCGCCTAGTTATCGCACACAAAATAAATACAATATGTCATAAGCGGAATGTAGTCTAAGCTGACAGACTTCATTTTTAACAGCTGGGCGAATTCTGATGTAGGGCCTAACGGGAAGTCTAGTAGAAAAATATAGCAGCTAAAAGTATAAATCTTCCTCTTCTTTCGCTCTGTATTCACCTTTGGGACATTGGCCCTCAACCAAAACACGCCAAACGGTCATATCCTTAGCTATCCCATGAACCTCTGTCCATGTCCTCCCAATATTAGATTGTACTCTCAAACCCAATTACTGAGTCCGAAAACAAACTCACGAGCTTCTGATCAAAAGTCGTCTAGTCCAATATGGCGGATAGGCTGTTGAGCTGTTAAAGCCTCTGGAATGTTTTTGACTACGGTTTGATTACGCATTTTCCTCATGTTGGACTGGTAGTACACGATTCCGTCGCCCAGCTACTGAGTTAAGTGCGTGCAGCGACACTGTGAGCTGCGGATTATATGTGTTATGCTGTGTTATGCTTTTACATCTGTCCGTGATTGTTTGTATTGTGAACTGTATGTTCAGGAACATGGAGGGCGGCCGGTTGCTGAACTAGATGGTTTTGCTTTATGCAGTAATGTATGTCCAACTGCTGGTTCTCTAGCGACTACCGCTTCCATCGACGATGAACTGTAATTTTATTGTTGTGTTGGCATTCTGGCAGTGGCCTTATGCATGTATGTCTGTGCGTGCTGTTGATTTTTAGTGACTACGACTGTTCCACTTTTCACATTGGACAGTAAGGAGCATTCTGTGTGTCAAGAAATCAAAGACACCACCAATCATTATACATACAGTCGCAACCTGTTTGAACATTACCTCAGGACAGACTACATGCCCCCTTTAAAAAAAAAACCTGCAACAAAGACAATAATGATGGTAAATTATCTCGAACGACAACTAGCGAAAAAAAAAACAACAACAACAACAACATTCCCATATGTATGGCACGTTACACCCAACTTGGGTATTCATGATGCCCATGTTAAACATTGCCTCAACGAGTCATATATTGATGATGATGATGATGATGATGATGATGATGATGATGATGATGATGATGATGATGATGATGATGATGATGATGATGATGATGATGATGATGATGATGATATAATAATAATAATAATAATAATAATAATAATAATAATAATAATAATAATAATAATAATAATATACAGATATTATAAATAGATAAAGGACGTAGTTATATGCTTTGAAGCGTGCTGAGCATGCATTACTCATCATCATCATATTCTATGCCGATAAGTGTGTGCGGTCATGTTTCGCCATCTCACACGATCACCAGAGTCGTGGAGCAGCTTTGTGTTCTTGTCTCGACCATGCTACATGGCCAATCCATCCAAATTTCTCTAATTTCTCTAATCAGTTTACGATTTTCATTTGTTTCGCGTGGGGACATTGGAAATTATGTCTGCCCGTTGTAGTCTTTGCATTTTCCTCAGAAACCACATCTCCACAGTCATTAGATGTTTTGTTTATTCGTGAGTCTCCGTGGCAAAGTGGTCAAGCCGTCTGACTTGGGCTCCGAAAGTTGTGGGTTCGATTCTGAGCCGCTTCCTTCGGTTCACGCAAGCATTTTCTCGGAGACTCCTGTGGGTCGTCGCTGGAGCTACGGAGTTAGTGCTTTGTGCGATGCTTTCCGTGCTGCGGAAAGAGACTGAGCCATATGAGATAAAAACCTGGTGCAATGAAATCGACCTTGTCGACTTTTAACGGACTTTTTTTAATTAGATGTTTTTCATGTAATACCAGCCTAATATTTTATTGATCAATCGATACTCGATTGAAGATGTGATTAGTATCACTACGCCCCTCTTTACTTCTCATGGTATTTCCTGGTGTACATTTTAAGCTGGACTGTCCTGGTAGCCAAGCCAATGTAAAACATGGGGATTCAATCACACGACCACAAGCCGGTAGATAAACATGATGGCCACGGAGAGGCAGAGGTTGAGAACTGCTGTCATGTGACACGAACTATAGGAAGTTAAGTGGGAGTCAAGGTCATATAGATGTAATTGTGTTACAGATGAATAGAATTTTAAGGCGGACACGGACAAGCTCTCCGTGGATTGTTAACAAATCATTTAACAGTTCAAAGTTAAGTTTTAAGGTGGGTATTCACACGAGTAGCAACAAACATTGAAGACAACAGAAAGAATTCCGCAATCATTTACATTCAGAGTTGAAGAAAGAATTTCCAATAAGTATACATTTGTTCCTATGTGGGCCAAGGTTTAATGGAACTTTCCTGTTGCAGCAAAAACAGTAAATTAGAACTGTAATGGTAAAAGGAAACAGTATTTTGTTTACCGCGTAAACCAGTAAATCCCATCCATCCATCATGTGCCATGCCGGTAAGCGTGGGCGGTCAAGTTCTGCCATCTCACTCGATCACCAAAGTCGTGGATCAGCTCCACGACTGTCTCGACCATGCCACAAGGCCAAGCCATCCAGGTACTTGCTTCTAGGTCTTCCCCTTGGTCTGTTCCCCTCGATCTTGCCAGTTGTCACCAAGTTCTCCAGATCATTTCTTCTCATAACATGCAGAAACAATTGTGACTGACTATGTCTAATGTCTCTAATCAGTTTACGATCTTCATTTGTTTCTTGTATGACTTGTTCATTGGTCTTTCTGGTTGTCCATGGTATTCTTTGCATTTTCCTCAGAAACCACATTTCTACAGCCATCAGATGTTTTTTTTTCAGCCTGACTGCTCATTGTCCAAGTTTCACATCCATATAAGAGTACAGGTTCTATGTAGCATCTCAACACTCTTTTTCTCGTTTCAATTGACATCTTTTTATTGGTCAGTATGTTTTTCATCTTGCTAAAGGCTACTTTTGCCATGGCGATTCTTGTTCTAATCTCTTCAAGGCATCTCCCATCAGATATCATTACTGTTCCGAGATAATTGTACCTATTCACTTGTTGAAGAATATTCCCATTTACTTGTATATTACATTGTGGTATTTCGTTCTTCCTAGTGAAAACCATAATCTGTGTCTTTTTACAATTTAATTCTAACCCTAGTTGTTCACTGCAAATATTGACATTTAAAACCAAAAAAAAAAAACTTTGTTGCATATCCTTTATTGGACGTAGCAGTCAACCTCAGCATTTTTTGGCTGTTCGTGATTCATGGGCAAGTTTACGTTCAATAGTTTGCCATTACTTTCTGAACGACCGCCTCCCTTACCATTTAATTAAACAAAACAAAACACACACACAAAAAACGTAAGGCGGTCTTCTGCCAAAACGCCCACAGCTGTGTTTCTAACGCGGGTATGCTGGATTACGAACTGCGCCCGTAAATCCTTCGCCATGAAGCAGATTCAAAAAGGTGACATAAACTACGGGGAGGGGGGAGAATCAGACAGGATAATGATGCAGGTCGTTGGAAGAACGCCACGGCGAGTCGAAAAGCCTCTAGATCAGTGGTTCTCAACCGGTGGGGAATTCCCCCCAGGGGGGAATTTTAGGGTTTCCGGAGGGGGGGGGGGGGGGTGAATGAAGACCATTTCAAGATCGCGTTAATACAAGAACCGATTACTTATATTGTTTTTCCCTTCATACTTTACAGTTATGTACGTCTCATCCTTCTAAAATTCATTTTATAAAGTAAGTATACCCACAAATCATGTTTTATGTAGATGTCTAGACTTGTTTTAGTATATGCTATTAAATTTACTTTCCATTTTTACGTATATTGTGTAAAGGGGGGGGGGGATTTTTAGATAGGAAATATGAAAGGGGGGAATGACGTTCTGAAAATACGGTGAAGGGGGGCACGGGCCAAATGTTTGATAGGAAGGGGGGGGGGGGGGGCGGAATGACGTTCTGAAAATATGGTGAAGGGGGGCACGGGCCAAAAAACGTTGAGAACCACTGCTCTAGATCTCTTGCCGTTTCTCCTGCCTCATGCACCCTTATGTCCAGAGTGTCTGCAATGCCCTTTGTCCTTTTTCGACTGGTCGACAGCAGCCTCTTCTACCAGGAATGTAAACAATATAAAATGACACAAAGTAGTGCAGCTTTACATAACAGAATTGCGACACATCTATGTAAAGCTGCATTACTTTATGTCATTTTATATTGTTTACATTTTCACAGCTTTACCGCAGTTCCACCAAATTGTATTCATATTCTTCTACCAGGAAGCGTGCCTTCCACGGCTGTTCTCTCCCAGCTGCTGCGATGGTTAATGTGGCAAAAGTAGTTCAGTTTCCTGGAGATTATGTTGTTTTTGAGCCCGATTTTTTCCATGTTCAAATCTTGTAGTATTTATCTTCCTTTGGTCCACGATATTATATATCATATATATGTACACAGACACAGACACACACACACACATATATATATATATATATATGTTGACCGCAATATCCTGAAACAGGATGGAAACGCGGGAACTATATATATATATATATATATATATATATATATATATATATATATATATATATATATATATATATATTGTGGATGGCTTGGTGGTTGGCTCTGTGTGTGTGTGTGTGTGTGTGTGTGTGTGCGCGCGCGCGCTCGCGTAATATCTATTTTAGTCCCTCGCCGTTTGTTTTCATTTATGTCCGCGATATTCTCAACATTCTTTCACATCTTCACTTCGCCTAGTTTCTTCAACATTTCATTCCTCTCTGTGAACATTCAGGGTCCGTACTGAAAACCAATCCAAGCACAACCTTTCAGTGAGAGAGGTTAGCTAACGAAAGAAGGAGAAATTAGAGAGTTATGTTATATAATGTAATTGCCTATTCTTTCACAAGACGTCGCAATTAACCTCTGCAATTTTGGACTGTTTGTGATATTCTATGCAGTTTTTACATTCAGTAGTTTGCTATAGCTTTGTGAATTGGCCGCGCTCATATCATTCTGAAAATCAACGCACAGTTGTATGCTTGCTGCTTGCTTGCTTGTGTTCGTTGGCTTGAGCTCCAGCGTGAAGTCCTGTATGTCGGATGAAGACATCCTGTTGTCCAACATCAGTGTGATGTCATACAGGACCTGAGGTTTGCGTGAGTATCCGTTGTCCCATGTCTGGCTTATTGGTGTGCAGACTGGTGGTTCCTCGCCGTACAGGCAGACACTCCGACTTCGGAGGAAGTTGTATGCTAATATGTCAGTAAGTCATATACTTATGATAGCGGGCGCGTTAGCGTAATGAATATGGAGCTGCTCTGATAATACCATAAGGGCGGTCAGACGAGAGTTCAGCACTTGCTTTCGTCGTCTCGTTACATGAGGGAAAGAAGGCCACCTACAGGTCAGCATGGCTGAATGGTCAACAACGCGTGTTATTAAACATCCGGTGAGCTGATGCCGAGGTAAGGGGTTCAACCCCTACATAGAAAAGCTGCAGTAAACTGTGGATCTGTCGTCCTTGTCTTGGGGACGTAAATTACAAGCACTTCTGAAGTCGGAGTGGATTCGCCTGTTGGTTACGGACACTGTTAATAGGGAAAGCTAATCCATACAAAAAATTCAGTCCATCACGACTATAATTAGTGTGTATGGACTACGTTTGAGTTCCAAGCGAACGAGCGCAAAATATGCAACCTATTCCTTCGTCCTATCACATCACAAAACATCACATCACATCATAAAACATCACATTACGAAATATCACATCACATCATAAAATATCATATCACATCACACAAATTCGAATCACATCACATCACAAAACATCAATCACATCATAAAACAGCATCACATCACATCACAACACATCAGATCATAAAACATCACATAATAAAACATCACATCACAAAACAACACATCATATTATTAAACATTACATCACATCACAGATTATAACTGCACATCACAAAACACCGTGTCACGTGACATCACAAAACATTGCATCATATCACAAAACATCATGTCACATCACAAAACATCGCATCAAACAACATCACATCACAAAACATCACACCACAAATCATCACATCACATTGCAGACCCTTGGGATGGTTCCTGTTTGTTCTTCTTAACAGATTCAGTGCCAAACAAACCGTAGGTTTGGATCAAATAAAACGTAGGTTTGGATCAAATAAAACGTAGGTTTGGATCAAACAAAACGTAGGTTTGGGCAGAACAAAAAGTAGGTTTAAGCCAAACAAAAATTTAGGTTTGAGTCAAACAAAAATGGATGGCAGAAAATGAGAAGTATGGGTTTTTTCAGTTATGACTTAAACGTTGTTATTATAGTAACAGACAAGTTGTTTTATATACTAAATTAAAGGGATTTGCGTAAGGGAAACTGTTCTACGTAAGCCATTGGCAGATAAGGAAAGTAGATTAAGACGATTATTATCCCACAGCACTTGATCAGTTAAAAACGTGCCTCTCAAAAGTGAAAGTGTACAGAGTGTATGTCAGAACTCTTAGAGTTACAGGTAATTCATACTCTCTGAGCTAAGAATACATGGCACAATATCTTACCTGAGAACGCCAAGGAAAACACCAAAAGCAATAGAGAGACCGTGTTTCTTAAGGCGGGAAATCACCTAGTTTTCTCCGCCTGTTTCCCAGTAGTGAAAGTGACCACACTGTAAGCAAACAAAACGATCAGCTTCCACTCCTTTTACATGTCATCCATTTAAACCCGCATAGGTGTTAAAGTGGTAGCAGTATTAAACGTTCAAAACCGCAAAGTACATACAGTTACGTAAATTATGCTGAGAACAGTTAAGACAGTTAAATGTTAATGAAATGATTTAAGAAAACTAGATGGCTTTCATTTGTAACCATGTGAATACGGTGTAATATATATAATGTACATTAACTGATTCAATACCAAACGAAAGGTAAGTTTGGACAGAACTTGGTGCACAATCAAATGAGCAAGTATTATCATGTAAATTTCCGTTCACTGAGCTTTGAAATTGCGGAAAATATAACGAAACAAACGAATAACACAATGACCCTAATATGACGATTATATCGTTCTTCTGTCCAAATGGGGGATCACATTTGTCGATATATAATCCCTCGACACTGAACCAGCTATCCCTTTATAACTATTAGAAAGTTCACAGATTTATAAATTCAGAATTAACTCCATTACATAAGTTGCACAGTCAAAGTTTGTCTGATGTTTTCCGAGCCGGTGTACGAGTGCTTCATGGGTGGGGAGAACTTCTCAAGCATGCCATGTTCGTGGTTGGCTCAGGGACGGTGAGGCTGGGCATGCGCACGTTAAAGGATTCACAGGTAATACAGGTATGTTTGTAATCATGGTCAATGTTCCTGCCTTTGAGTTGTCGCGTGCAGAAATTAATTTGCTAGTATCTGATATAGTAGTATAGTTTAACACGCATACACAAGCGACGAAATAATGTTTCAATAGTGAGGACAGTAAAGAACGATGTTTTGAGGTTATTTCAACTGGTTACATGTGTCAGAATAACGTTTCTTTACCAAAAATAGGTGAGTCCAAACGTTCATGTGATTTAGATTGTAGAATATATCCCAGACAAACAAGTTGATACTTTGGTATGATTTACATTTAAATTTCATGTGAAACTAATAACAGACTGCCGACATAACGCATTTATCTAAGAGGGGTAAGTTGTTTAAACTAGCGGGAGGGTATTGAAATAACGTGTATATTTAGAACAATTTAGAACTTTCGTGTGATTTGGACACGTTACCCAGTGTACTATAACTGCAATCACAGCTTGCTGGGATCCAAAGCTTAAACGTAAGTGTTGTGTTGAAATTCAAAGATTAGATATAAACATCAGACTGTTTATTAGAAACGTTATTAATAAGACATCATTGTGATTCAAAGATTACATATCAAGAAGTGAAACATGGACAATTAACAAATACGTTAGGACTTATATGGCAACTGCGGAAATGTGGTTTTATAGAAAAATTATGGGAACAACGTGGACGGAAAGAAAGATTCATGATGATATATGGAAAGAAGTTAAGTCATAAAGATAACTGTTCACTCGTATCAGAAGAAGACAGTCCACATTCTTTGGGAATGTATTGAGAAAGAGAAAACTGGGGTACGTCTTCACAACATGAAAAATGGAGGAGAGGAGAGGCAAGGGGAGACCAAGAGAGAAAGGGCTGGACATTTTTACATCACGGCAAGGAGGCGCATCAATTATCAAGCAAAATGAAAAATTACACACACACACACACACACACACACACACACACACACACAGGAGAGAGAGAGAGAGAGAGAGAGAGAGAGAGAGAGAGAGAGAGAGAGAGAGAGAGAGAGAGAGAGAGATTTAAAGATATGTGATGTAAATTGCATGTCATTCTTCTTCTTCTGATGCGTTCATCCGGATTTTTTTTTTCGGACGTGACTGCGTTGTGCCTGTTTACAGCATAGCTGCGTTCTTGCGCCGTTAGGCCGACACATCCGACTTCTGCGTGCATTTGTTGACTGAGTTAACCTTCCCGGGCATGTCATTCTGAATTCCAAGATTTTCTGCATATCCGTGCTGAATCACTGTTTGTTGAACAGCAGGACATTGTTGAAACTACTAAGTATTTATTCAACACATTATTCGATCGCTGCTACAGCCTGAGACTGAACAAATGTTATTTTATAAATTCAAGGCCACCAGAAATCATATACAAAATGTGAACGCTTTGCTGAGAAATTTTTGGTTGCTTGGATGGCTGGCACGTTAGTTGATTGGTTGATCGGTTAGTTGGTTGGGGTTGTTTGTTTTTTTTTTTGAATGATTTTTTAGTTGGTTGGCTGGTTGGTTAATTACTTAGTTGGAAAGCATCTGGAAGACTTGTTCTAACTTTTGAGTCTGCTGAGTTGACACTCATGTGGTCTAAGCTATTCTGAATTTATTTGTATCTATCGTGGTGAGGCTGGCATCTATCGTGGCGAGGCTTATTCTTATCATGTGGTGAGGCTGGCTTATATTGTGGTGAGGCTGGCATATATCGTGGCGAGGCTAGCATCTATCGTGGAGAGACTGGCATCTATCGTGGTGAGGCTGGCATATATCGTGGTGAGGCTGGCATATATCGTGGTGAGGCTGGCATCTATCGTGGTGAGGCTGGCATTTATCGTGGAGAGACTGGTATCTATCGTGGTGAGGCTGGCATATATCGTGGTGAGGCTGGCTTATATTGTGGTGAGGCTGGCATATATCGTGGCGAGGCTAGCATCTATCGTGGAGAGACTGGCATCTATCGTGGTGAGGCTGGCATATATCGTGGTGAGGCTGGCATATATCGTGGTGAGGCTGGCATCTATAGCGGTGAGGCTGGCATCTATCGTGGAGAGACTGGTATCTATCGTGGTGAGGCTGGCATATATCGTGGTGAGGCTGGCTTATATTGTGGTGAGGCTGGCATATATCGTGGCGAGGCTAGCATCTATCGTGGAGAGACTGGCATCTATCGTGGTGAGGCTGGCATATATCGTGGTGAGGCTGGCATATATCGTGGTGAGGCTGGCATCTATAGCGGTGAGGCTGGCATCTATCGTGGAGAGACTGGTATCTATCGTGGTGAGGCTGGCATATACGTGGTGAGGCTGGCATCTATCGTAGTGAGGCTGGATAATATCGTGGTGAGACTGGCATATATCGTAGTGAGGCTGGCTTATATCGTGGTGAGACTGGCATATATCGTGGTGAGGCTGGCATCTATCGTGGTGAGACCGGCATCTATCGTAGTGAGACCGGCATCTATCGTGGTGAGACCGGCATCTATCGTGGTGAGGCTGGCATATATCGTGGTGAGGCTGGCATATATCGTGGCGAGGCTAGCATCTATCGTGGAGAGACTGGCATCTATCGTAGTGAGACCGGCATCTATCGTAGTGAGGCTGGATAATATCGTGGTGAGACTGGCATATATCGTAGTGAGGCTGGCTTATATCCTGGTGAGACTGGCATATATCGTGGTGAGGCTGGCATCTATCGTGGTGAGGCCGGCATCTATCGTGGTGAGACCGGCATCTATCGTGGTGAGACCGGCATCTATCGTGGTGAGACCGGCATCTATCGTGGAGAGACTGGCTTATATCGTGGTGAGGCTGGCATATATCGTGGTGAGGCTGGCATATATCGTGGTGAGGCTGGCATATATCGTGGTGAGGCTGGCATCTATCGTGGAGAGACTGGTATCTATCGTGGTGAGGCTGGCATATACGTGGTGAGGCTGGCATATATAGTAGTGAGGCCGGCATCTATCGTAGTGATGCTGGCATATATGGTGGTGAGGCCGGCATCTATCGTAGTGAGGCTGGCATATATGGTGGTGAGGCCGGCATATATCGTGGTGAGGCTGGCATCTATCGTGGAAAGGCCGGTATATATCGTGGTGAAGCTGGAATATATCGTAGTGAGGCTGGATAATATCGTGGTGAGACTGGCATATATCGTAGTGAGGCTGGCTTATATCGTGGTGAGACTGGCATATATCGTAGTGAGGCTGGCACACATCGTGATGAGGCTGGCATATATCGTAGTGAGGCTGGCTTATATCGTGGTGAGGCTGGCATATATTGTGGTGAGCCTGGCATATACGTTGTGAGGCTGGCATATATGTTGTGATGCTGTCATATACGTGGTGAGGTTGGCATCTATCGTGGTGAGGCTGGCATATATCGTGGCCGGGCTTATTTCTATCATGTGGTGATGTTGGCATCTATCGTGGTGGGACTTGCTTATATCGTTGTGAGGCTGGTATCTATCGTGGTGGGACTTGCTTATTTCGTTGTGAGGCTGATATCTATCATGGTGAGACTGGCATATATCGTGGTGAGGCTGGCATATATCGTGGTGAGGCCGGCATCTATCGTGTAGAGACTGGCATCTATCGTGGTGAGACCGGCATCTATCGTGGTGAGACCGGCATCTATCGTGGAGAGACTGAAATCTATCGTGGTGAGGCTGGCATATAACGTGGTGAGGCTGGCATATATCGTGGCGAGGCTAGCATCTATCGTGGAGAGACTGGCATCTATCGTGGTGAGACCGGCATCTATCGTGGTGAGACCGGTATCTATCGTGGTGAGACCGGCATCTATCGTGGAGAGACTGGCATCTATCGTGGTGAGGCTGGCATATATCGTGGTGAGGCTGGCATCTATTGTGGTGAGGCTGGCATATATCGTGGTGAGGCTGGCATATATCGTGGCGAGGCTAGCATCTATCGTGGAGAGACTGACATCTATCGTGGTGAGACCGGCATCTATCGTGGTGAGACCGGCATCTATCGTGGAGAGACTGGCATCTATCGTGGTGAGGCTGGCATATATCGTGGTGAGGCTGGCATATATCGTGGCGAGGCTAGCATCTATCGTGGAGAGCCTGGCATCTATCGTGGTGAGACCGGCATCTATCGTGGTGAGACCGGCATCTATTGTGGTGAGACCGGCATCTATCGTGGTGAGGCTGGCATATATCGTGGTGAGGCTGGCATATATCGTGGTGAGGCTGGCATATATCGTGGTGAGGCTGGCATCTATCGTCGAGAGACTGGTATCTATCGTGGTGAGGCTGGCATATACGTGGTGAGGCTGGCATCTATCGTAGTGAGGCTGGCATATATTGTGATGAGCCTGGTATATACGTTGTGAGGCTGGCATATACGTTGTGATGCTGTCATATACGTGGTGAGGTTGGCATCTATCGTGGTGAGGCTGGCATATATCGTGGCCGGGCTTATTTCTATCATGTGGTGATGCTGGCATCTATCGTGGTGGGACTTGCTTATATCGTTGTGAGGCTGGTATCTATCGTGGTGGGACTTGCTTATATCGTTGTGAGGCTGGTATCTATCGTTGTGAGACTGGCATATATCGTGGTGAGGCTGGCATCTATCGTGGTGAGGCCGGCATCTATCGTGGTGAGACCGGCATCTATCGTGGTGAGACCGGCATCTATCGTGGTGAGACCGGCATCTATCGTGGTGAGGCCGGCATCTATCGTAGTGATGCCGGCATCTATCATAGTGATGCTGGCATCTATCGTAGTGATGCTGGCATCTATCATGTTGAGGCTAACATATATCGTAGTGAGACTGGCATATATAGTAGTGAGGCCGGCATCTATCGTAGTGATGCTGGCATATATGGTGGTGAGGCCGGCATCTATCGTAGTGAGGCTGGCATATATGGTGGTGAGGCTGGCATCTATCGTGGTGAGGCCGGTATATATCGTGGTGAAGCTGGAATATATCGTTGTGAGGCTGGATAATATCGTGGTGAGACTGGCATATATCGTATTGAGGCTGGCTTATATCGTGGTGAGACTGGCATATATCGTAGTGAGGCTGGCACATATCGTGGTGAGGCTGGCATATATCGTAGTGAGGCTGGCTTATATCGTGGTGAGGCTGGCATATATTGTGGTGAGCCTGGCATATACGTTGTGAGGCTGGCATATACGTTGTGATGCTGTCATATACGTGGTGAGGTTGGCATCTATCGTGGTGAGGCTGGCATATATCGTGGCCGGGCTTATTTCTATCATGTGGTGATGCTGGCATCTATCGTGGTCTTGCTTATATCGTTGTGAGGCTGGTATCTATCGTGGTGTGACTTGCTTATATCGTTGTGAGGCTGGTATCTATCGTGGTGGGACTTGCTTATATCGTTGTGAGGCTGGTATCTATCGTGGTGTGACTTGCTTATATCGTTGTGAGGCTGGCATCTATGATAGTGGGACTTGCTTATATCATTAAGGCCAGCATCTATCGTGGTAAGGCTTGTGTAGGAACCTTCCTCCTGCACGGTAATCAGGTACTATCTCTCCAAGGACTGTGTTGCGGAGTTCTCCTTCCCTTCTGCAAATGTATGCTTCGGCTCCACATCTGCGGAGAAACTTAACGATACTTGACCCGTCAGCCGAACTGGAAACGCTTTAAACAGTTAGATTTCACCAAGTGCTGGTGCTTCGGAGATCATGGTCCCTAGCTAGCGACACTTCAGCCTCTTTCTTCGGGTATGTAGACTCGTTAGTCTTAGTCAGTAGTTCACTTGGGAGAAGGCAATCTCAATTCTTTTATCATACTAGTTCTCAATCTGTTTCCCCCGCCTTCTCCCTTGTCCTGTCACCAAGCGGTGCATTCACTGCCAGCCTATCAGCCTCCACGTGGCCAGGACAAAAAGTCCATACAATTCTCACAATCTGTGACTTCTGAAGCGAGGAAAGCTATTCCACACGAAACATTCCTTTCTCCACCTTACTTAGCATATTCTTAATGAAGACAATGTGTTGCAGTGATCTCCTCTAACCATTGGAAGGCCGCTGTTACTGCTTCCACTTCCATTCTCATGCTGGAGGTTGTAGTCACATATGCCAGACTCTCCTTTTTCAAGCATCGTACTTTAACCTTCGCGATGAAAACCCAACCATTATGTCTGTTTCTCACCTCTGGCCCATCGGTGTAGATCCCTATCCTTGATGTTTACTCTTGATCAGTTGTTGCACCTCAAACTCTGTACGACTTGCCACTCATTATCTGCACTCACGACGCAGTGTTACTATTACACTGTGCCGTTCCGACATGTATTTCGGTACTTTAACCTACTCTTTTTCACGGCTCCGATTCCCAACCATACAAATTCAAACATTCTAGGCGAACATTCTGGAAATGTTCTTAAGGGTAAGTCGGCGGTGCAAACTCCTTGTAACATTCGCCGCATCGTGCCACACTTCTAGAACATCCTCATTTCATATTTGTTGACTATGTTGGTTGGTTTCTTTAACTTTAGACACGTTCTTGATTTGTAGGAGTTAAGTTTTCTACAGGATGGGATAGCCAGCTCCGTGCAATAAATCGTACAACATTTTGTTTGTGACTTATGTGTTTACATTTTATTAATGTCAGTCAATTTCCATGTGTAAAAAAACATCTAGAGTTACAGGCAGACGCCAACCCGCCTCCCACTCATTATTGTTAAATCCAAATACCCGGTAGCCGTGCACTCTTAACATCCACTGCATGTCACATTCCGGTACCCAATAGCAAGACACCCTAACCCCCATTGCTTGTCACACTCCAGTACCCGTCTAACTGAATAATACATTCATGTAAATAATCCGTTAGGCTCCGGGTTTTTTTTTTTTTTTAACAGCCATGGTCAAGGACGGGTGCATTATATTTACAGACTTTGACCCAATAACCTATATTGTTAAAGTACCTTCTGCTCGATTACTGGCATTTACGTTCAGGGAATCCACATTCTGTCTATCACCACATGTTTACTGTGGCTAAAGATGCATGCAAGGGTCATAGATAGATAAAGAAGATCGCTTGCTACACTTCGTATTATTATAATTATACCTATTTCTCTTACCGCCTCTTATTCTCATCATCATCATGTGCCATGCCGGTAAGCGTGGGCGATCATGTTTTGCCATCTCTCTCTATCACCAGAATCGTGGATTAACTCAGTGTTCTTGTCTCGACCATACAACATGGCTTAGCATCCAGGTATTTACTTCTTTGTCCTCACCTTTTTCTCTTCCCGTCGATCTTGCCAGTTGTCAACAAGTTCTCCAATTTATTTCTTCTCATAAGGTATAAAAAATGTGTGACTGTCTACGTCTAATTTCTCTAATCAGTTTACGGTTTTCATTTCGTTCTTGTAGGACTTGGTCATTGGTTTTTCTGTCTGTCCGTGGTATTCTTTGCATCCTCCTCAGAAACCACATTTCCATAGCCATCAGAAGTTCTTCAGCATGTCTGCTCATTGCCCACGCTTCACATCCATACAAAAGTACAGGTTCTATATAGCACCTCAACACTCTGTTTCTCGTTGCAAATGACATCTTTTTATCTTCTTCTACTTCTTTTTATTATTATTATTATTATTATTATTATTATTATTATTATTACTATTATTAATATTGCCGGTCTCTCTGGCCGAGGGGTTACAACACTTTCTCCGTAATCCCGTTTATCACGCAGAGTTTCGTAGCGGGGCGAGAGCTGGAGGCGGTTCTACCCCCGCTGGTGACTTGCGGGATAACTGAGCTACTGAGCGTAATCTTGCCAAGAAATCAACATACAGCTGAAAGATGCTGATGTTGACAGCGATGTCCTGTAAAGGATATGCAAAAAAAAAAAAAAACATTATTACTATTATTATTGCTAGCTTTTCTGTTTCCTTTCCTCTTTGTCTTCTTCTTTTTCTTCTTCTTCAACCTTCAGCTCCTCTGCCTCTTCTTCTCCTTCTTCTTCTTCTTCTTCTTCCTCTTCTTCTTCTTCTTCTTCTTCTTCTTCTTCTTCTTCTTCTTCTTCTTCTTCTTCTTCTTCTTCTTCTTCCTCTTTTTCTTGTCAGATTAAGACGAACTTTCTCTCCAAAGCACATGTACAGGAAACACATACACACGAATAATATATATATATATATATATATATATATATATATATATATATATATATATATATATATATATATATATATATATATATATATATATATATATATATATATATATATATATATATATATATATATATGAATAACGAAGATACAAACAATAGATTGCACGATTTATTGCCTGGCATATTTCGCTGCATCTCGTCAGGTACATACTGCAGAAATCACACAACTTACGTGAATTAACTAGATAAATCCTTCAAACTGAAATATACACATGTTCGCACAGTAATGTCGATTGTAATGTCGAGACATGTGCTCGAGAGTGGTCACGTGGTTGAAAGAAACAGTGCCTTCCGTGTGTTGTTCAACACACAAAGTAGTCGATTGTTAAAGTTTGCTGAAGCTATAATAATCAACCTTCGTAAGCCGTCCTTGTGCAAGCAGAAAGACATGTTAGTCAGTTTAAAATTACCGTGGTAGACAATCGACATTACTGTGCGAACATGTGTATATTTCAGTTTGAAGGATTTATCTAGTTAATTTACTTTATGTTGTGTGAATTCTGCAGTATGTACCTGACGAGATGCAGCGAAATATGCCAGGCAATAAATCGTGCAATCTATTGTTTGTGTCTTCGTTATTCAAATTCATCACGGGAAAACATTGTTTTGAATATATTTATTTATTTATTTATTTTTTTATTTATTCGCTTATTGACGACCCTTCTACCCTGTTTACAGTTTACTGAAATATGCGTTGTCCGTTAGGAGTTGCAGAGAATTCATGTTTTGATATTAAAATCAAATATGTTCCCTAAATTGCGTTATTGTTGTGTTTGGGTAATAAGAGCCCTTCTTCTTCTTCTTCTTCTTCTTCAGCGTTCCGAGCCATTGAGGTTCTTTGCTGCAGATACAATCCGTCTCCATTCGTATCTCTGGTGGACCTTCTCTTGCCAGTCGTTGATTACAAGTGCTTGTAGGTCTGTATATATATTATCTCTCCACCGTCTTCTTGGTCTACCTCGGGGTCTACGGTCATTTATTTCCTGAGTGTAAGCGAGTTTTGTTTCCCTATTATATTCCATTCTTTCTATATGCCCCAGCCATTGTAGTCTATTAGCCTTCATGATACCAGTGATTAGCGGGGACTTAAACAGATCATAAATGTAATTTATTATTATTATTATTATTATTATTATTATTATTATTATTATTATTATTATTAAGAGCCCTTGATAGAAAAAAATCCATTTGCTTAGGGTTGTCAGATGTCCCGGTTTTCCGAGACTGTCCTGGTATTTAACGAAAACTTTCAGTCAAGAAAACATTTTGTTCCTTTTTTTTTTTTTTTTTGGTCCCCTGTCAAATGAAAGATTTAATCAAATAGAACTGTTTTTCGATTTTCAATTGTTAGAACTGTTTAAATTTTCACGACGATTAAGGGTAGAATTTGTCAAGCCAAATTTGCATTTCACATAATGAAACATATCTTATGTAGTAAGTTATTATCACATTGAGTTCTGAAATGTTATACATAATCTGTTTTGCTATATGGCTTTGAATCATGAAACGTGAGTGAACAACTTAGGAAACGATTGGAAGCAATGGAGAGTAGTTCCTGAGACGATTATTGTGAATACCTTGGACTGTCAGAGTAACTAATAATGATTAACTGGAAGAGGCTCATGAAAGTATAACATTGTATAAAACTACAGGGTGATTGCAAAGTCGCTTAGTCGTATAATAAGAAAGGTGGCATTGGAAAACATCGCGACTACTCTGAAGATCAGTGGGGGAAGAGACAGGGGCAAACCTAAAGAAATGATGCTGGATGGACTGAAACGTTGGCACGCAAATCATTAGCAGAGTTGATCAGGAAAACCACGGACAGAGATCTATGAAGAAATATGCACGCCTCCGCCAGTTGATGATTGTGATGGGTGACAAAATTAGTTTGTGGGACATCTTTGATTCCACGAGAAACATCCCGGTTTTTCACTTACAAGATCTGGCAATGGTACATTTACTTCTTACTTCTAGTATCTTGTAGTTCTGTAAAACCAAACGACAAAGATAAGCAGATGCTGCCTTTGGAGTAGGAAGTGATGGATCTTTACATATTCAATACTTTCTTTCCCAACAATTCCCAGAAAATTACAAAAATTACTCCGTACCCATTTCATGAAATTCTTAAATTTGTAAACATCATCATCATCATCATCATCATCATCATCATCATCATCATCATCATCATCATCATCATCATCATCATCACCACCACCACCACCATCATCATCATCATCATCATCATCATCATCAAGTGCCCTGCCAGCTGGTAAGGGTGTTCATGTCTCTTCACATATAGCAGGTCTTTGGTGTTCTGAATCAACTCTCTTGATGATATTCCTCCATACCACAGTCTCAAGCCATCCAACATAATTTCTCTTGGTTTGCTGTAACAGAAGTACGGGTTTTAGTAGTATTTAGGTGGGAAACGCTACAGCACGATTGAGCATCGAGATGGAATGGGAGGAAAGATGCTCAAGTCGTGACGTGGTTGGTTGTCTAGAGTTAGTTTACATCAGGGCCTGGAAGAGAGCAGACATCTTGTGATATTCAGAATTGTCATCAGCCAGAAATAAAGACTATTTGTAAACTACCAATGGATTCCGTTAGCCTTTGAGTTCGCTGCTTCGTTACATAAGCAGAAATGGTGCCGTGACCAGGATTTCGATCTTTTCCGCGGACACAATGCGAAGTACGTAAACTGGTTTGCTGTGGCGGTCTGCTGTGAGATTTCTGAGCAAAGTAATACGATCAATCAACGAGTTTTCTCTGAGTCCTTCAAACCAAAGGTCTAAGGCCGGACCATGCTTTTTTGTTTGAGAAGTCCAAATTTCAAAGTCAAGATTGTGAGATGGAACCAAATATAGTTGCCGGTGAAGGGAAGATGTCTGTTCCACAAATTTTTTGTCATGACGTTCCACACGCAAGTTAGGATTGTACAGGCTCAAGAACCGAGAACCAGAAATTTCCAAACAAATATAAGCAAATAGAGACGTTGAGACGTTGATATCAGAGAGCAGTTGTCTACTTCTCGTCAGGAATGAACTAAAGGTCGCAGAGTCCTGACCTTGGAGCTTTTAACGAACAACTAGAATGGAGGATCAGCTTCTTGTAGTATGATGAGCACCACAATAATTCTGGACGATCAGTGAACGTTACCAAATTTTATCCTTGCTCGTTTCCAGAAGGTTGACGCCACTTTGATTTGGACCGAAGCTACTTATCAAGTTCGGCTGAAGTACTGTTTTTTTTTTATCACCATCGTCCAGTGATGGTTTTGATCGCTTTTGATCGCTATGACCCAGTAACTACCCAAGTCATGGTTACACAGTCCACTTGGTAAAATTTTGCTGGCCGGGTCGTTACAATCGAGCTGTTGTCAGGGTCAACTCCGGACTCTGTTGTGTGAGAGAGTCGCTTTATCAGATCGGTCAGCCGCTGCTCTACACTGTCGGTGGTTTTGAGAAGCGGACTAACATTCATCGCTAATTTCAAGGGGCTGGCCAGTGCTGTCCTCTGATACATACAATCGTTCGTTGCATTATTTCAAGAGCCCGTCCCTGGGTGGCTGATAACTTCAATCATTCTTCACTGCTTTGTCGTGCCCTATCGAGGTCTGTGAAGCTTTGTCGTGCCCTATCGAGGTCTGTGAAGCTTTGTCGTGCCCTATCGAGGTCTGTGAAGCTTTGTCGTGCCCTATCGAGGCCTGTGAAGCTTTGTCGTGCCCTATCGAGGTCTGTGAAGCTTTGTCGTGCCCTATCGAGGTCTGTGAAGCTTTGTCGTGCCCTATCGAGGTCTGTGAAGCTTTGTCGTGCCCTATCGAGGTCTGTGAAGCTTTGTCGTGCCCTATCGAGGTCTGTGAAGCTTTGTCGTGCCCTATCGAGGCCTGTGAAGCTTTGTCGTGCCCTATCGAGGTCTGTGAAGCTTTGTCGTGCCCTATCGAGGCCTGTGAAGCTTTGTCGTGCCCTATCGAGGCCTGTGAAGCTTTGTCGTGCACTATCGAGACCTGTGGAGTACAGTCGTGCCTATCGAGCCCAATTGAGCATTTTTGGTCCTTACTCACTGGACAGAGACATAGGCGCCAAGGACTTCATTTTCGATTGGAAAGATAACCTCAACAAGAAAAAGAGGGTAACATATTTGATATTAGATAGAAAATAATTGAATTTCAGGAGGACGATAACATCCTTTAGTTAATTAATTTAGATATTAATAAGAATTGATTGTTTGTTTGCTTGTACAGGTATAAATATTTTAACATGGCAGAACAAGACACCTTAGCACAGGTTTTGACGGGGGTAGGAACAGCGGTAGGCAGACTTAATATGGTTATTAAACAACAAGGAATGGCAACAGAAATTATGAAGTTTAATGGACAGGCCAGAGACTTTAAGAAATGGGTCACTTCAATAGAAAAATATGCGTATTTGGTATCTGCATCAGATGAAGAAAAAATGAGACTTGCGTATCAGGCAGCCACAGAACCAGTTTCACAGCATATTAGAAGAAAGTTAGAGGTTAGAGTAGATGAAACATGGGAACAATTCAAGGAAGACCTAGCACGGAAGTATGCGGAAATAACGGATCCACAACATGCATTTTCGGTGTTGAGACAGGCTAAACAAAATAGTCGGGAGACGGTACAGTTGTTCAGCGATAGGTTGATTAACCTGGCTGAAGAGGCATTCTTGGGACAGAATGTACAAGGAGAAGAGGTGGAGAGGATGTTAGTCGGCATTTTTGTGGATGGCATAAAATCCGATGGTTTGAAATTTAAGTTGATGAGGGAGAAGCCTGAGAGGTTGTCACAAGCAGTAGATATTGCAGTACAAGAAGAAAATTTGAGACGTAGGTTCAGATTGAGAACAGGACGAGAAATAGGAACTAGTCGAGAAGATAGAGTTGAGGAGCCCATGGAAATAGGACAAAGAAGGTTCGGATGGAATAGGAGGGGAGGTGTACAGATGGTACAAGGCAGAAATAGAAATGAGTATGAAGAAGGAAGACAAATGAGGTATCCTACAGCTGAGACGGTAGGTAACACAAATAACACAAATATAGTCTGTTATTCTTGTGGTCAGCGGGGACACATGGCTCGTTTTTGTGGAAATAGGCATGTCCAATCGAATACACAGAGTAGAAATGGCAATAGGTTAAATAGGAATGTAGAAGATAGACACAGAAATTTTACAGGTACAAGAACAACGCAGGAAAACCGGCGCCCTACCTATTAAATGGGACCTGGAGTAGGAAGGGAAATAATAAGGTTCCAAGGTTTAAAGAATACGTTAATAACAGGTATACTAGAACGAACAGAGAATATTTTCAACTAGATGAAGTCAAGCAGTTTATAGAAAATAAAACAGATTATAGTTCTTGTATTATAGAAGTAGGAAAGTATAGAATTCGTACATTAATTGATTCGGGAGCTCAGGTTAGTGTAGTAAAAGAAAGTTTTCTATACAGAATAGTGAGAAATTGTAGGATATTTAGAAGTCGTAATAATCTTCACTCCGTTACGGGACAGAATTTACAAGTAATTGGGCAAACGATGATAAATTTCAAGTTAGGAGGGGTCAACGTAAGACATCTTTTTCATGTAGTGAAAGATTTAAATAGAAACATGCTGTTAGGAAGAGATTTTTTGATAAAAAATGGAGTAAGACTTTTATTTGATTTACACAAATTAAAATTTAAGGACGTCTATGTAGATATGGAGGAAGACATGCATATATCAGCACTAGTGAGAGTTAAAATGTCCACGACGTTAAAGCCACAGTCGGTTAATTTGATACAAGCAAAGCTAAAGAGAAACCCATATTATGTAGCAGGGGACACAGTCAGAGTCACTGAGTTGCAAGAAGAAATAATTGATGAACCTGGTTTGGAAGTTCCGGATGGAATAATAGCGTTAGATAAACACTTAACCTTTCCAGTTATGGTGATTAACAACACAGGTAGAGAAATTAAATTATACAGAGGGTGTGTAGTGGCAAAACTAGAACGGAACGTTAGTGAAATATTGGCAACGGATAGAGTAGAAATGCCGGGAACTAATTGTTCACAATCTTCTAGTGAAAGAGTTAATAACAGACGCGGACGCGGAAGAAAAGGGAACGTCAGAATGGATGAATTGATCCACCCATCCAGAAGAAATACAGTTCAAATACATTCACTAGACAAAATGACAAGAGAACAGGAATTGTTGGCACAGTTAAAGACTTCACCAGAAAATAAAGAAGTATTGGAACAGTTTATAAAGGAGAATCAGGATGTGTTTGCAATTAGTGATTTAGAGTTGGGTAAGACAAAAACGGTAACAATGGAGATAGATACGGGAGACCATCCGCCGATTAGTTTAAAACCATATAGAACTCCCTTAAGAAATAGAGAAATTGTAGAAAAGGCAATAGAAGAAATGTTGAAAGCAGGAATAATTACAAGATCAAAATCAGAGTGGTCATCTCCGGTGGTAATTGTGGCCAAACCTGATGGTTCGAGTCGTTTCTGTTGCGACTACAGGGCGTTGAACAAAATCACTAAGAATGTAGCATACCCACTGCCGGTAATTGATGATATTTTGGGGCTGCTTAATGGCTCTACATATTTCACGACGCTGGATGCAAGATCAGGGTTCTGGTGTATTCCGATGTCGAAGGACGCTCAAAAGAAAAGTGCTTTCTGTACTCATATGGGTTCTTATGAATTTTTACGTATGCCTTTTGGAGTCAAAACTGCGCCATCTCACTACATGCTCTTAATAAATGAAGTATTATAAGGTATGCAAAGGTTTGCACTAGCCTATATAGACGATATTCTGATTTTTACGACAGGAGATGTAGCTGATCATTTAAAACATATTAGATTGGTATTCGATAGATTAAGGGTACATGACGTTAAATTGAAACTTAGTAAGTGCCAGTTTTTAAAGACAGAAACAAAATATTTGGGTTATATTATAAATAGAGACGGAATTAAACCAGACCAGGAAAAGATAAAGGTTATTAAGGAGTTACCTCCTCCAACTAATGTTAAGGAAGTGCGTGCGTTTATAGGAACCTGTGCGTATTATAGGCGGTTTGTTCCGGCGTTTTCAAAGATAGCAGAACCTATTACAAATTTGACAGGCAAATACGCTAGATTTAAGTGGGATGATGAGTGTCAAAAAGCGTTCGAGTATTTAAAAAACAGCTTAACACTGGTACCATTATTGACGCATCCAGACTTAAACAAACAGTTAATACTGTACACAGATGCTTCGGACAATGCAATAGGAGCATGTTTGGTTCAACCATATGAAGGAAAAGAGTCTGGAATACCAGGGGTTAAAAATGAAAGGCCAATTTACTTCTTATCTCATAAACTTAGCAAATCTCAACGCAAATGGACGACTATTGAAAAAGAAGCGTATGCCATTCATTATGCCCTTCAGAAACTAAATTACTACTTACATAACGCAAATTTTGTTATTAGAACTGATCATATGCCTTTAAAGTCCTTTTTAGAAGCTCCAGTGCAGAACAGGAAAATACAGACGTGGGCATTGAATTTACAGGGATACAATACAAAAATTGAGTACATTCCAGGTAGGATTAACACATGTGCTGATTTATTGTCTAGGATTCCCTATCCACAGTCGTCAGGTGACACAGAAGATGAAGGAGAACCAGAGATTGACGATCGAAACTGGCAAGTAAATATTTTAGATTCTGCCATAATAAATGGAGAAGACTTTGAGAGTTTACCATCGGATCAGGAGGCTGAATATAGAGTAGAAGAAGACCCACATTTAGCACAGTTTAGTATGAAAGAAGAACAGGAATTAGATCCAAAAGTCTTACAAATAAAACAGAAATTAAGTGAAATGGAGGAGAACAAATATAAGAAGAATTTTTTGGTTTTACAAGAGGATGGACAGTTATACTATATGTGTGAAAGGAACGAACAGCTAAGGAAATATATCCCAAAACATTTAGAAAATGAAGTTTTAAAAGCTTATCACAATGATAATGGACATCTCGGGCGGGATAAATTGGTGAAAGCACTTACGAGTAAATATTATTGGCCAAACTTATTTAGATCTGCTTGCAAATATGTGGATACGTGTGAAAGATGCAGATTAAGGAATATGAAAACAATTAAGTGTCCTTTACAAGATACAGATATTCCTCAGTTCCCTATGCAGAAAATCAGTTTAGATATATCGGGTCCTCACCCTAGAACATTGTCAGGAAACGTGTATTTAATTCATATAGTAGACGTCTACAGTCTGTGACATATATGTCATCATCCCTCAGTCTTTTCCAGCAGACGTTGCTAGGATGCGCTACCTGCAGGCAGGAGGCTATTAAAAATTCGACGGGAAAATTAACAAAACGAAATTTCGTTTCGTTTTAAGTTAAATGATTGGCCGCGCCCCGGAAACACAGGCTTAATCTAGACAAAGGCTTGGTAGACAAAGCGGTCTGGTCAACCGCCATGTTTCTCCAATGGTAGCGGGTGACCCATTGTTAATGGGTTAATTATTAGCTACGTATTCTCTGCGTTTTAGGTGAGCATTATATTATATACAACATATCATGTTAGGTATTAGGATACATGCTTTGAGGCAACTAATATCATGATTGAAGTTGTATGTGTGAAAATTAGGAGAATCGCTTTCATTGAAATGTTGGTTTACGTCACGCAGCCTGGACATAGCCATTTTGTCCAGTCAGCCTTCATAAAGCTTACAATGTAATCTTGCTATGAGTCATTCTTCTGAGATGATTTTGTGAACTTACTTTATTCCTAAATGCTTATTTTTCACAACTGGTCTCTGTGTTATAAAGTGTGTTTTTTTCCTGAGTGCATATTTTGTATTTCTGCTCATATGATGGAGAAATATTACTATCTCACATTTGTGTACAACTTAAATAGGTTGTTAGATAGAGAGAGATATATATTCTCGCTTGACTTTTTCATGCACTAGGAGTTAATTTGTTGTTTACATTGTTGTAAATATACAGAGGTGGGATTGTCTTGTAGTCCTTTTTCATAAATGATTTTATGGGATTTTCATGTGGTATGATATACATAATCTCAAGTGTATGGGAAAAGATTCCCATGATTTCTCTTTTATGAGTATTTTACCTTTTATGCTCATGATTGTTACTGCTTGATGCTGTAATAAATGATGTTATAAGATTGTCATTTGGTATGATATATCTATATATCATCTCAAGGGAGTGGGAAATGACACCTGCTCTTGTGTTTTTACTTTGAGATGTTGTAATACCCACTAGAGAGTTCATACCATGTTTAGTAAAAGTCTAACAAGTTTTTCTGTTATTCATCATATAATCTTTTATGATCTTTTAACTTCACCCCCATTGGGGACAAACACATGATGATGATGATGATGATGATGATGATGATGATGATGATGATGATGATGATGCAAAAGGAGATGACTGAACTGGTAGCTAAACTTCTGCCATTTATCAGTGGTACTTACATAATGCTGTTTGTAACTATGGAAAGGAGATTTATGAATTGTTTACATGAGGACAGTGTCTCATGAACTTTTTCCATGGTGTGACAGCGGTACTATCAAAATGTTTGGATGGATTAGGTGGTGCGTAACCCCTCAGGAAGCTCCAGTATCAGTCCAGAAGAAATGTACCTATTGAGTAGATATCTCACTCACTTTTGGAGTGGGTCAAAACTCTACAGTAGGCGATAAGTGCTAGGGAACTAGCTACACTTTTTTTTTCTTCTTCCCTTTTGTTCCCTCTATTTTTAATTATGATACACTGTTATTCATCATATATATGTATAGTTTATTATGATACATTGTTATCCAAGTTTGGATTGTATAACTAATCTATATCAACCCTGTTCTTCTTCACTACATAGGCGCTAGAGATGGCGGTGGAGTATTGGCACTAGTCACCATGCTTGGCACTGGATTTATAGTCAACTTGTTTGGATTTAGAGGCAGGAAACTGGGATATCAGCCTCCTCTAATATTCTACCAAGAGTGCTGGTTACTGCTACTCACCCTGAACCTGAATGTCAATGCCTGGATACTTAATGGATTTTGAATATGCTGAAGTGACTTGAGAGAAATCTTTTCAATGTCTGCAAAGACATGAGGCATGCCTGGCCTAGATGGTTTTCAGCGTATATCCTCTTCTAAAAGTCACCGCCTGATTTCACGTTCGACTGTCATATTCCAGAGGCTCATGGATAAGTCTGGAATTCACCATCATTTACCAGTATGGATTTACCAACTGATTTTGTGAACTCCCAGCTTCCTTTGAATCTTCTCATCCATCATATCCCAGACATGGACAATCAAGCACCATACAAACTCCCGGTCAATCAAGTCGTATATTCAGCTGAAAAAAGAATAACCTACATCTTAACCCAGAGAAAGGGGCTGGAATATTCATGCCCCATTCAAGTTAGTTCTTTCAGGAAATTCTAATGGATTATGTGATGTCACTCCTCATCCAAAGAGATACTGAAAGTGTTTGTGCCTGATCCTGATCGAATCAATCACATGGACTCCTGTGTGTCACGCCACGCCAGAATGCTTCAGACTTATTTATACCTGTCTGTTATATCACCCTGGAACGCTCCTAGCCCAGTGACTTAGCAACTGTGACTTGAGAGATTACAGTATATCCACATTGGATTCATATGGATTACTCCTACATGTTTTTCGCGATGGATATATGATCCAGAAGTGAAAGTTCTCTGTGTGTGTGTGTGTGCAATCCCCAATTTTCTAAATAGGTGGATATATGCAAAGCAGCTGTTTTCCTGGATTATAGAGAGTGTGATTATGGCCAGACTTTTTCTAGTGGATAATGAAGGAGAGGAAGTCATCATCAGACCCATAGGATAGTTCTAGAGACAGATTAGATAGATTTTCTTTATCTATTTCTTTGTATGGATTATTTACTTTGTTTTGTGTTTGACACATGTATTTGATGTGAACCTTTTTTGGGGAAATATTTTTTGGGACTTCTGGTTTGGGTGTATACTTTGTGTGCATTGCCTGAATATGAATAATTTCTTTCATGTATATGTCATATTGTAGCCAACAGGGTTTTCCAGAACCCAAATGTTTTCCACAATACAATTGTTTGTTTGTTTGGTTTAACCAAGCCTTGCAGTTACTTCATTGTTAACCTGTTGTTCCAAAATTGATGTTTATAGTCCAGTTATTGTTACTGTTATGTGATACAGTGAGTTATTGTTACTATTATGTGATACAGTGAGTCATTGTACTGTTTTTATCTAACAGTGGCTGTTTTTCCTCTGTCAATGTAATCCAGTTGTTGCGTCTAACATGGGTTGTTGTCCCTCTGTTGTATAATACTGTGGATGTGCATGACAGTGGATACTTGTCATTGTTTATATATATGTGGGAGATTAAATGTGGGGCGGGGCACTTACACATAGACACACCCTCTGGGTAGAGTGATTAGTACTCGGGTGTCTGTGGTAGAACTTCCCGGATCTCCCAGCCTTCTATGGGAAACATTTCTTTTATGTTAGTGTTGAACTTGCACCCTTTTCTGCCTTGTTCAATACTTGGGGGTTACGAGCCAATATATTAATTCCTATAGAGGGCGTGTTTGGGTTTTAGACCCCATTCATACTGAATACCCCTAGCGAAACCTGTCCTTATTCTAATTTATTATATTTACCACCTCACACAGTCTTTGGCCGGAAGTTTATGCAATTCCAGATAAGAGCGCAGATACAGTCATTAATATTTTTTTACAAGAGTTCGTACCAAGATTTAGTTGCCCACAAAGTATACTTACAGATAATGGTAGAGAATTTGTAAATAAGAAATTTGAAAAATTGTTAAAGGATTTAAATATAAAACATATAAAGACCTCATACTATAGACCTTCTTCAAATGCTAAAAACGAACGACAACATCGGACATTATATGATATTATAGCAAAGATTGTGGATGAACATGAACAAGACTGGGATTTATTTTTAGGACCAGCACTTAGCGCCATACGCACAAATCAAAATGAGAGCACAGGCTTTTCACCATTTTATTTAATACACGGGAGAGAACCAGTATTACCAATAGATAATCTCTTAAAACCAAGACGGAAGTATATGGGAGAAGACTTTCAGGAGACCATTATACAAGAAATGCATAAAGCACACATGAGGTTGAAGAATAATATAGTTAAAGCTAGAGAAAGACAGAAAAAGTACAAAAACCTGAATACAAAGTTACAGGAGTTTAAAGTAGGAGATAGAGTGTATTACAAAAAGCATGGAAGGAACTCTAAGTTTGATGATCGTTGGGTCCCAGGTTATTATGTCATAGAAAGGCTAGGAAATGTGTCGTATAATATTAAGAACCAGGTGACAGGACATGTGGCAAGGGCACACGTGGAACACTTAAGAAGAGATGATGATGAGAAGGAAAATGATAATTGTAATAATAATTATTGTTCAGACACCGGATACTTAGATGAACGAGTCGTTAGGGGAACTACAATAACCCCAGCTTTTAGAAAAGATTCGACACACAGTCAGTTAAAAACGGCTTCAGGTTACGATGATACTCAAGAACAAACAATACCGAAAACGATAGTAGGAGAAAAGTTGAATGAGACCCATTGTGATAGTATAGAATCTATGGAAGAAGAAGTAAGTGCTCCATTTAAAAATACTAGACAAGCAACAAAAAGAAGAATGGATAAACAAAGAGAAAGAGAAGTGAAAAGACAGAGGAGAATTAGAGAGTATTCAACGAGTGGTGAAGAAATGCCTTTACTAGAAAGATCCTTAAGAAATAGTGATAGACAAATTAGATGGGATATTGAACAGAAGAGATTAGCGGCTGCTAACGAGAGAAATACAGATGAAGAAGAAGAAATGGATGAGAAATCAGAGTCAATTAGTAGTATGGAGGAGGATGATAGGTTATACGGGGAGGATGATATTGATATAGAGATAGCATTGATACAGAGAAACTTGGAGTTGTTGAAGAAGTGGAAACGTAAGAGATAAATTGATAGAAAATATTGCAGATTGCAAGAGGTAAGTTTCAGGCTTTAAGGAAAGAGATACGTGATGAAGTGTGTGAGACGGTAGAAATGGAAAAGGCTTCTGTTGGTATTTTTTTATGAATGATCTGGAGGAGTACTCAAACAATGGATGTGGATTCGACTGAGGTATATATATATTTTTGTGACGGAATTGCTGGTTGATATTATGGTTTGGTTTCTTATTGGATGGATAAGTTAATCAATGATATAGCAAATACTTGTACTAGATAGTAAATAGACAAGTTTTTACTGCTGCTAGGAATATCGTGGTGTATGGTAATAATTAAGTAGTTATAGGAATTTGTCCACGAGAAGCATGGCCATTGTTAGTTAAAGGCTTGTACAAAAAGAACAGATATTGTTTTAAATTAGAAGTTGGTCTGTAAATAACAGATATATATAAACCTGGAGGTGAATGGTTTCAAATTCTTGCTTATAAAAACAATAGAAGGACTTGACTGAATAGATATGACTTACGTTGATTCGTATAGGAGGAAAATTTTGCTTGGTTACTTTAAGTAGATAATTCTATGTGAATTATAATTTTTTTTTGAAGAACTTCTCTTTAGCGAGAAGACACTTGTGTTGTTGAGTCTAAGTTTGTAATGCCTCGTATATAATATGTTTTTTTTCTTTGCTTAATTTGCTTCTGTAATATGATTGTTGTTACTTGATTTTAGAATAGGGTTATTGTGTTCTTAGACTTTTACGTACAAACTGTTGGTCCGTAAAAGAGACCAATAGTGTTAGGTAGTATTAGAAAATTTTATTTTGGTTTGATAAGATGCATGTTGTATTATTTTAAAATCTGTTTTCTTTGAATAAGTTGGGGGATATCTTGTTTTGACTTTATTTCGTTTAAGTTAGTTAAGTTGTTTGGTGTATTAGGTTACATAGTTATAAATTTAATTAAGTAAGTTAATTTTCAAGTAGTTATGGTGTTGGCTGGAATAAAGAAAATAATATGAGGGATAACAGAGAGACACATACTGAAGGATAATAGAGAGACATATAGATAGTCGTCATGAAGAGGTTATTATAGACATGAAATGTTAGAAAATAGGAGCTACATTAAAGTGAGCATTATAGTATCGTCATGAAGAGGTTATTATAGACATGAAATGTTAGAAAATAGGAGCTACATTAAAGTGAGCATTATAGGAGGGGGGAGACCGTGAATGGCAGCATATAAATGGGAGTGTTTATATAAATGTTATGGGAAGTGAGGGGGCAAGAAATAGGTGCTGTGGAAAACCAGCGTTAATTAAATTGATAATGTTCATAGAATATGAACATTGGCTCATGGTGAAAGGAGAGGTAACGGAAATATGGACAAGATTGTGGATGGCAATATAAATGTTATATATATATATATAAATGTTGAGAAAACGTATGTCAACTTGGTTTATAAAGAACAAAGATATATTTTCATAAGACATATTTTAAAAAAAAAAAATTTGTTGTACAAATTTTTTTTATTGGCAAGGGAGGTAAATGTGGTTGTGTTTACTATGCATTGCTTTATGTAAATGTGATCACGTTGTCTTTTCATCCTTTATGTTTATCACTGGGTGCGCACCCCTTCTTTGCTTTTCTAAGTACGTTGTTGTTCTGGTTGTCTTGTGTTGTGAGAATGCGAGGGATTTTATAATGCCATGTGTACAATAACGATTATATGAACTGTTCTTCTTATGATATGTCTATTTGATACAGAAACGAGCCAAGAAGGGACCAGAAATATATATAGTGGATGGCTATATAGTTTGGGGAAATAGATTGGGTTACTTAACATAAAGTGGTTTAGGGAGATTTGGGAACTGTAACAACTAAAGAAAGGAGAGAAGGAGTGTTTACTTTAAAAGAGTTACCATACGTGGTATGATATATTGTACAAAGTAGAGTCGAAGAAGAAGTATATAGTGGGCTACTAGCTGACAATATAACCGGGAGAAGGGTTAAAGGATATAATATATACTCAAATTTGAGTTGGTTTGGGGAAGATTAGAGGAAATGTGGGAGTTAAGGAAAAAGAGGGAATAGAGTAAGAGAGTTGGGAGTAAAGAATTTTTCCTTTATAGGAAAAATTCTTTAGAAAAACAAAGGGAGGTGTAACAGAAGTACGGGTTTTAGTAGTATTTAGGTGGGAAACGCTACAGCACGATTGAGCATCGAGATGGAATGGGAGGAAAGATGCTCAAGTCGTGACGTGGTTGGTTGTCTAGAGTTAGTTTACATCAGGGCCTGGAAGAGAGCAGACATCTTGTGATATTCAGAATTGTCATCAGCCAGAAATAAAGACTATTTGTAAACTACCAATGGATTCCGTTAGTCTTTGAGTTCGCTGCTTCGTTACATTGCCTCTGCCTCTGTCCCCCCTTATCTTTTCAGTTGTCTTTAATGCCTCAATTCACATTCCCATAAAAGAAAGCCGTTTGCATCTTTCTTATTGTTGTAGTGATCAATCAATCAATCATGTGCCATGCCGGAAAGCGTGGGCGGTCATGACTCGCCATTTCACTCGATCACCAGAGTCGTGGATCAGCTCAGTGTTCCTTTATCGACCATGCCATGTGGCCAAGCCATCCAGGTATTTACTTCTCGGTCTTCTCCTTGGTCTGCTCCCTTCTATCTTGCTAGTTGTCACTAAGTTCTCCAATCCATTTCTTCTCACAACATGTCCAAAAAAATGTGTCTCCCTACGTCTAATTTCTCTAATCAATTTACAATTTTCATTTGTCTCTTGTAGTACGTGGTCATTGGTTTTTCTGTCAGCCCATGGTATTCTTTGCATTTTCCTCAGAAACCACATTTCTGTAACCATCAGATGTTTTTTCAGCTTGACTGCTCATTGTCCAAGTTTCACATCCATACAAAAGAACAGGCTCTATGTAGCACCTCAACACTCTTTTTCTCGTTTCAATTGACATCATTTTATTGGTCAGTATGTTTTTCATCTTACTAAAGGCTACAATCGCCATGGCGATTCTTGTTCTAATCTCTACAAGGCATCTCCAGTCAGATGTTATGACTGTTCCGAGATAATTGTACCGATTCACTTGTTGAAGAATATTCCCATTTTCTTGTATATTGCATTGTGGTATTTCGTTCTTCCTAGTGACGACCATAATCTGTGTATTTTTATAATTTAATTATAATCCCAATTGTTCACTGTGTGCAACAACCGCATCTACTAATTGTTGCAGATCCTGCTCATTGTCTGCAATCAATACTGTCTCATCAGCATATCTAATGTTATTGATGTTTCGTCCTCCAATGCTGATTCTATTTATATCTTCTACATTTCTGAAAATATTTTCACTGTATAGGGAAAAAAGATCTGGAGACATTGCACAACCCTGCTTAACACCTCTCTTAAGAGGCTGATATTGTCCCGCATCATTATCAATCCTTATGGCAGCTTGTTGTTTCTAGTATATGTTTTTTTTTATAAGTCTAATGTCTTTCCCATTAATTTGTAGATTTGCAAGCATATCTACTATGTTGACATGTCTTACTGTATCGAAAGCCTTTGTTTAGTCAATAAAGCAAAGATGTATATCTTTGTTTACTTCTATAGAACGTTCAATAACTGAACGCAGCATATACGCAGCATTTACTTCTACAAACCCACATTGCTCTTCCCCTATTTCAGGTTGTATTTTCTTCCTCACTCTTTGCATAATAATTCGTAGCAAAATCTGTGTGATGTGACTCATTATACTAATTGTTCTATGTTGATCACATTCCAAGGCTCCTGATTTATTTGGGATTGCAATGCATTCAAAATTACATAATTCGGAAGGTATATGTCCGGTACCATATAATAAGTTCAGCAGTCTGGTGACTTGATCTATTCCATATTCTTCTAAAGCTGTAATCATTTCTGTTGTGATGTTATCTGAACCGGGGGCCTTGCCAGCTTTCATATGTTTAAGAACATTTTGAACCTCCATCTTCAAAATTGGCGGTCCTTCATTATTAAATTGAATACCATACTGTTCATCTCTGTTATCATCATAAAGGTTTTTCACATGGTCAGTAGTAAAGAGGGTTAAGGAGACTCTTGTGTTTTGAAGATGACGAGAGAGGGAGGGATAGGAGGGAGGGAGACTCTTGTTTTGAAGATCACGACGGAAATTTATGAGGGAAATGATGATTCTGGCGGGTGAGGGTAAAAATCTTCACTCGTGGGATCGGTGAAAGTGGGTCGTGGCAAGGGGTGGCTGTGTGAAAAAATATGTAGGAAACGCGGGGCTGTGTGGGAAAATCTGTTAGTGTAAAATATAAAGGAATGTGGTGTGGTGGGTATAGGAGTATGGAGTTTTGGAGAGTAAAAGTTGGTTATGTGTCAACTTGTTCGTGTCGGCATATGGAGGTATGAACCCCGGTCGGTACCTTTTAAATGTAGTCTCTTTTCTGTGAGGGACATGTGTTTAGTGGAAAATATATGGGTTGTTCATAAAGCATAAACGTGGTCGTGTGGTGATAAGAGGGTGGTTGGGTGTAGTGTGGGATTCGAACCGGTGGTAGACTATTGGTGATGATCAAGAGGTGGTTGCGTTTGTGAGTGTGGGATTCGAACCAGTGTTAGACTGACAACTATTGGTAATGCTCAAAGGGTGGTTGCGTTTAGAGAGTGTGGGATTCGAACAATACCGTGATGATCAAGAGGTGGTTGCGTGTAAAAGAGTCTGGGATTCGAACCGATGGTAGACTATTGGTGATGATCAAGAGGTGGTCGCGTTTTGTGAGTCTGGGAGTCTATCAGGTGTTAGAACAACAACTATTGGTGATAATCAAAGGGTGGTCACACAGTGGTCAACCAGTGGTCAAGCAGTGGTCAAGTGGGTCAAATGAGGAAATTTTAGGGGAAAGTGGTTGCAATGATGTGGTGATGATCAAAGGGTGGTAATGCAGTGGTCAAGCAAGGACATTTTAGCGGAATGTAGGTGTAATGACATGGTGATGATCAAGAGATGGTAAAGTAGTGGTCAAGTAGTGGTCAAGCAGTGGTCAAGTAGTGGTCGAGTGACCACTTAAATCGTAGAGGAAGATGTGCGTAAGACTATGGTAGTGGTTAAAGTGATCGATGACGTGGTCAAGCAGTGGTCAAGTGGTCGAGTGACCACTTAAATTGTAGAGGACGATGTGCTTATAACTATAGTAGTGGTGGTTGGTTAATGATGATCTTGAAGCTGTGTCTAGAGAGTGATTGGTCTGAAGAGAGAACCCATTCCACTACTGTTAACACAAATCATACCATTACTACTGTCACTACAACACACACACACACACACACACACACACACACACACACACACACACACACACACACACAATCGGAGGCGGGAGCGGGCGATTGCGTGAGAAAACCAACACACACGTTTCGTCACCGGGCGCGTACGGAAGAATGTCAATAGTAATATTAATAGTAGCATGCGATGAGGCTCCACTGTAACGTTTTGAGATGTTACCAATAAAACATTGGCCGTGATATGAATGGGGTGATCATCATAGTCATAGTAATGGTAGTTACATAAACACAAAGACGCACACACACATACAAAGACATCACAAAAAAACAAAGACACACTTGTACATACAGACATCACAAGTACAGACACATGAACCCAAAGACAGACACATACACTCGTACAGACAGGAACACATACACTTCTACATACAGACAAATACAGACATCACAAGTACAGACACATGAACCCAAAGATAGACACGTACACACGTACAGACAGATAAACATACACTTCTACATACACACAAATACAGACATCACAAGTACAGACACAGACACACGAACACAAAGAAGCAAACACAAATACAAAGGAAAACCAAGCACACACAAGTACACACGTACAAATACACACATGTGCACACTTGTACATACAGACATCATGAGGGCAGACACACAACCACAAAGACAAGAACAAAGATCCACACACGTACACACATACCGACACACAAGTACAGACAACCCATACCATTACTACTGTCACAATAACAGCTATACATATGTACACACGCGCGCACACGTACAGACATCACGAGTGAAGACACATAAACATTCATTACTACTATCACCACAGCTATACACAAGTACACACAGACAGACACACTCACCTATACACACTTGTACACACAGACATCACACATACAGACAAGATCAAATATCCACACAGACACAACCATACATACACGCAAAGACACACACACATACACACACACAGGCATAAACAAACAAAGATACACTTGTACGTACAGACATCATGAGCGCAGACACATAAACACAAAGACACACACACAAATACAAAGACAACCACACACACACACACACACACACACACACACACACACACACACACACACACACGTACAGACAAGTACACACACAGACATGAACAGTGACACACACCCATATCCTCTTCCATACATACAGACATCACAAGTACAAACATCACAAGTACAGACATTCAAGTACAGAGAGTCTGTGGTGGCAGTCTGGTACTTGCGTTACACTACGAGGATGCCATAAATATATATGTGGTGGTGTTCTCTGATGTGATGATGTTGTTGGTGGAGATTTAGTGTTTGGTTCTGGTGTATTCATACGTGGTTGATGCTGTGTTGGTATGTGACGTTGTAGATTGCCTTTTCTGTTGAAACGTTGTCCACAGATATGACATAAGTGTGGTTGATCCTCATGGGTGTGAATGATCCGAATGTGTCGATTAAGGTTATATCTTTGTTCTTGTCTTTGTGGTTGTGTGTCTGCACTCATGATGTCTGCATGTACAAGTGTGCACATGTGTGTGTTTGTACGTGTGTACTTGTGTGTGCTTGGTTGTCTTTGTATTCGTGTTTGCTTCTTTGTGTTCGTGTATATGTGTCTGTACTTGTGATGTCTGTATTTGTCTGTTTGTAGAAGTGTATGTTTTTCTGTCTGTACGTGTGTATGTGTCTGTCTTTGGGTTCATGTGTCTGTACTTGTGATGTCTCTATGTACAAGTGTGTCTTTGTTTTTTGTGATGTCTTTGTATTTGTGTGTGTGTCTATGTGTTTATGTAACTACCATTACTATGACTATGATGATCACCCCATTCATATCACGGCTAAGGTTTTACTGGTAACATTTCAAAACGCCACAGAGGAGCCTCCTCACATGCTACTATTAATATTACTATTGACATTCTTCCTTACGCGCCCGGTGACGAAACGTGTGTGTTGGTTTTCTCACGCAACCGCCCGCGCCTGCCTCCGATTGTGTGTGTGTGTGTGTGTGTGTGTGTGTGTGTGTGTGTGTGTGTGTGTGTGTGTGTGTGTTGTAGTGACAGTAGTAATGGTAGGATTTGTATTAAAAGTAGTGGAATGGGTTCCCTCTTCAGCCCAATCACTCTCTAGACACAGCTTCAAGACCATCAGCAACCAACCACCACTACTATAGTTATAAGCACATCTTCCTCTACAATTTAAGTGGTCACTCGACAACTTGACCACTTCTTGACCACTGCTTGACCACGTCATCAATCACTTTAATCAGTACCATAGTCTTACGCACATCGTCCTCTACAATTTAAGTGGTCACTCGACCACTTGACCACTACTTGACCACTGCTTGACCACTGCTTGACCACTACTTTACCATCTATTGATCATCACCATGTCATTACACCTACTTTCCGCTAAAACTTCCTCACTTGATCACTGCTTGACCACTGCATTACCACCTTTTGATCATCACTATATCATTACAACCACTTTCCCCTAAAATTTCCTCATTTGACCCACTTGACCACTGTGTGACCACCCTTTTGATCATCACCAATAGTTGTTGGTCTAACACCTAATCGACTCCCAGACTCACAAAACGCGACCACCTCTTGATCATCACCAATAGTCTACCGCCGGTTCTAATCCCATACTCTTTTACACGTAACCACCTCTTGATCATCACGGTGTTGTTCGAATCCCACACTCTCTAAACGCCACCACCCTTTGAGCATCACCAATAGTTGTCAGTCTAACACTGGTTCGAATCCCACACTCACAAAACGCAACCACCTCTTGATCATCACCAATAGTCTAACAACGGTTCGAATCCCACACTCTCTACACCCAACCACCCTCTTATCATCACACGACCACGTTTATGCTTTATGAACAACCCATATATTTTCCACTAAACACATGTCCCTCACAGAAAAGAGACTACATTTAAAAGGTACCGACCGAGTTCATACCTCCATATGCCGACACGAACAAGTCGACATATAACCAACTTTTACTCCCCCAAACTCCATACTCCTATACCCACCACACCACATTCCTTTATATTTTACACTAACAGATTTTCCCACACAGCCCCGCGTTTCCTACATATTTTTTTGCCACCCGTTGCCACGACCCACTTTCATCGTTCCCACGAGTGAAGATTTTTACCCTCACCCGCCAGAATCACCAGATATCTCCCTCCCGCATAAGCTTTCCTCGTGATCTTCAAAACAAGAGTCTTCCTCCCTCCTATCACTCCCTCCCTCGTGATCTTCAAAACAAGAGTCTCCTTAACCCTCCCTACTACTATGGTCTGACCATACATGTAGAATCTGATCTTTTTCTATTATGATTTTGCCATCTTTAGTTTTTAGACAGCTTGCTGATGTACTTGATCTTTTATTAGTAAGTTCCTTATTTCTTTTGTGCACTAATTTGTTATTTTGACTGTTGTGTTGTTTTTCAATTTCTAAGCAAGTTTTGTTGTAGTGATGGAAAATAAGAAATCTTGCTGCTGAAGTTGGACATTGACCTATGAATCAGAAATGTACAGTAGTACATAATTACAGTTCAATCTCCAGTATAGTGCTCACTTTGTTGTACTCTAACCGGCTCCATGGCTAAAGGCTTGCGAACGCGGTTCGTGAGCCGGGTACCAGGCGTTGGAAGCTCAGCTGCGACCGATTTGTGCAGCAGACCGTGTCGCGTTGTGTTATAACGTGCTGGTATGGGAGCCGGTCGTTCAGAAAGCAATGGCAAAGTACTGAACGTAACACTTGCCTAGTACATCAACAGCAGCTAAAAAATGCTGGTGTTGACTGCAACGTCCCGTAAAGGATACGCAACAAAAAAATAAAAAAATTAAAAATTAAAAAATTAAAAAATAAAAAAAACAACAACAACAACAACAAAACTGCCAGTTATATTCATAAAGTAATTTTTTCTATGGTTCCTCAACGGCTTATTTTGAGTTCTAATCAAAGAATAAGCAGCAAACTTACAGACACCTAAGTCAAATGAGGCATTGAAGTCTTCTATATCTGGATCTCTTACGAAGATAACCAGCTACGTCGCAACGTTCAAGGTTCATTGCCAGTAAAAGAAGTACCCGTATGGGCGAAGACTGGCTGCGCACTATATTTGTGAAATGTGAGTATAGTTTCTTGACGGAATAATGAGACGCCTTGTTAACCAACACAGAACTGGCTCTATTAGCCTCCGGACGCTGATGCATATGCTGGGGGAAGATCTGAGCACATACAGACTTGTCCAAAGGGCAAGGACGATACCCCAACAAAAAACCAACTAACTAGGTGGTGGTCTTGAGTTCGAATTCGTACCGAGACGATTATTTAAAAGGTACCTAGGCTTCAAGTTCACCCAGGGTAAAATGGGTACCAAAACGTTTTTGGGAGGTGAAAGCTGCTGGCGTGATAGTGATCGTATCACATCTGGAATGCCGACTGGTATATATAAATATAGGCCTATCACAATATATCCAATGGGCAGGGACATGTAAAAGAGACTTTATTTTACTGACTATAAATGTGCGAATTATAGTCGAGATTTTACGGTAGGACTGGAGCGATATGTTCAGTGACGATGGGAGCTCCAGGTTTCAGACATTAGGCGATGCCGTGAATGAACGAAAGCTACTCTTTATTATCATGTTCTTCTATAGGTTTGCTATCGCTAGATAACGAGAAAAAGAATGATAAACAAAGTGTAGAAATTGGAAATGTCGTTTACAGAAAAATGTTGAGCATAACGTGTGCAGACGCGAAAACAAACGATGGTTGTTTGAGAGCTACACACGTTGCTAGATCACTTATCAAAAGCAAACAGAAGAGACAAACTAACTAACTAACTAGTTAGTTAGTTAGTTAGTTAGTTAGTTAGTTAGTTAGTTAGTTGGTTGGTTGGTTGGTTGGTTGGTTGGTTGGTTGGTTGGTTGGTTGGTTGGTTGGTTGGTTGGTTGGTTAGTTAGTTAGTTTAGTTAGTTAGTTAAGTGGTTGATTGGTTGGTTGGTTGGTTGGTTGGTTGGTTCGTTGGATGGTTGGTTGGTTGGTTGGTTGGTTAGTTAGTTAGTTAGTTAGTTATGCTCAACACTACATTACAATATCAAGGGTACTTATCTGAATCTGTATCCTTGCTTGGAGCGACTGATGCCCGTTAGACAACTATCAGTGGATTGTATGAATCGGATGTAAGGTCAACGGGTCAAAGGTCAATGCGGTCAGAAGCTCAGGTATTGGCTAAGCCACTCTGTGGGAGAATAAGCGGGAAGGAGGTGGGGTTGGAGAGGCGCCCATGTGAGCGGAAGGTAGAAATTATGATTGGCTAAGATGTCACGGACGCAGTTCGCTATTTCTCGTTCCGCGCTCGAAACACAGCTGTGGAAGATTTCATTGCGTTGGTCCTCACAGAGGGGCATGAGTGGCGATCGCTCAGAAAACGATTGCAAACCACCGAACGCAACACTGCCAAGAAATTCCAAACAGCAAAAATAATGCAGTGGTTGACTGCGACATCCTGCAAAGGGCATGCAACTGCCTTTTTAGTGGACTATACAACTAGGGGGTGGGAGGGAGTGGGGTTTGGAAGTTAAATGAAACTGTGTTGGGCATTGAGGCAGTGAGGGGAGTAGTAATTGTAGTAGTGTCGGAGAAGGGCACCAAATACCACCAAGATCTGCGCTGTGTATGAGACGGTGCCGGTATCTCAAGTAATTAAAGATATTACTCAACTGGGTAAACAACAACAACAACAACAACAAAACTTTATTTTGAAAGGGTTAAGAATTGGGCACGTAGGCCCGTCTAACATTCTGCCCTTTTATCACTCTCTTTCATACATTATACCATTCACACATCATTCAAGGCTAACTGAAAACAGCAACAATATAAAAGATATGCATTATAAAGGCATGTGGAAAAATTAAAAATAAATACTACACGACTCAGTAATAGTAATAACTGGTGTGGCACTTATTAGCTATGTGGAATATACTAGCCTACCAAAAGGGGACTGGCTGTTATACTAGGGTTTTATTATATTATTACTTATATTATTAAGGGGGAAGGTAATCCGTACTGAGATAGTGTTCAAATAATTTGCGATTATATGTATAGGGATTGATGATGTCTTTTATTTCATGTGGAAGATTGTTCCACAGCTGAGCTGCAGAGTACGTTAAGCTTGTTTTGTATAAGTAATAAGTCTATCCTAGGCTTCGGAAGGTGTAATATATTTAATCGTTTACTGTGTCTAGCATTATATTCAAACAATGGCCAAAGGTAGTTTGGGGCATTCCGATGTAGGATTTTGTGAATTAGTTTGGCCTTATTGAAAAGCAGACATTTGCGGAGTGGTAGTAACTGAAGGCGTTTATGCAGGCTAGGATTGTCAGTTAAATGTTTGTGTCATATATTTTTGAAGGGAGTGGGAGATCACTGTAGTGCATGCCCCATTTCTAAACAAAGAAGTTGGGCTCCATCCTCTTCTGTCTTCAGTAACCCCAGAATATGACCCTCGAGTTATCTGCAGGCCTCGTCTTATTTAATTTAGTCTAGGAGATATAGATTATGGCCCTGGTGAGAATAATAAATACCAACTGGGATTCTGCCCCTTCTCCAAAGATTCTTATAGCTCTTGAGCCCCCCTTTTTGTTTATCAAATCCGAGGAAAGTCTGGAGAATTCTCTCAGCCTGATTTATGTTAAGAAAGCATGGATATTGAGCAGTTGATAGACCTAGTCTTTCCTCCCCATTTTTAGTATTTCATCCTGATTGAATTTGTTTTTAAACAATTAAACACATAACCAATCACAATAGATCTTGACCACATGATGTACACATTAAATGATGAATCACAGTTAGGTTGAACTAATAAATCAACATAAGATCAGTGACAGTTAATTATTTATTGAATGGGCCTGTGTCTTCTGGCCTGGTAAATACACTTTCTCCTGTGGTTTGCACAAGATAAATTAGAAAAAATGCATATAGGAACAATGTCACAGACCATCAACAAACAAGCATCAATACATGAGATGTCAATAAGAGTGGAAACATGGTATACATTTGAATGTTGTACATGCTAAGTGTGAAGATGGTGAATCTACATTTAGGTATCAGTTCTTGAAAACTGAGTGTTGTGTGTTTTCTTTCTAAGAGAGAGATAACCTTATGATTTGGAGGATTAGGATAGACCTGGGTCCATTGACTGATAGATCCACTTCAGGTCTGCCCGTGTAGCTCCTCTGAAGGCCTCCCCATACTCTGCTCATGGCCAAGTCATCCTCCATCTCAAGTGCGGTTCATCTCTTTCTCTCTGTGGTCTGGTTTGGTTGTTGGCCAGTTGGATGCCCATTGGTTGCCCATGGGTTGCCACCAAGAATTCACTGTGTAAAATTCACATAAACATATACAATCCTACCAATACAATATTCTAGAAGTAGGTCAGAAGAAACCTAAATTCCTGAAGTAGGAACTAGTTTCCCCCCCCCCCTCTCTTCTTTTCTCTAATCTATTGTTGGGTTAATATGGGGTGGTCAGAGTTTATCCCACTGTGTACGCCTTGTCTCAGTTGGTTCCTGCTGTATGTAAGTTCTCATTGGACCTGGGGTCAGTGAGACGTGTACAGTAAGACAGTGACAAGAGTGAGGAGGTGTCAAGATGCATGTAAATAAAGGACATACATTTATAACATTTCTATCACTCAATTGGGTTTGTAGTGTGCATAAATGATTCTCTGTGTTTTCCCAATTAACCAACTTCTTCTTCTTCTTTGTATAATAACTCCTTTCCCATTATCTGTTGTTGTTGTGTTGAGTGTTGGGTGGTGTGGTGTTGAGTGTTGGGTGGTGTGGGGTTGTGTTTTTAAGTTGTGTTGAGTAATGAGTTAAGTTCACTTCTGGTGGTGGAGTTCCGCGAAGCACAACTTTTCTGATGTAATGCAGTTAATAAGTGCCCTTATCTAATTAAATTTTGACACAAATATAAATATTTATTCCATCAAACCCTATTTATTCAATAGATGAAGGAGAAAGGGAAGATTTGATTTCTCTTTCAGCTTCCTAAATTGAAAATAGACATAGATAAGTCTGTTTTAGAACAAAGCACTCATTCTAGTACACGAACTGTCATTTTAGCTGTAGATAGTGATAGCATTTTTAGCAGTGTTTCTGATGAAAGGCACAAGATTGCTTTAGAATCATCACTTCGTACAGTTGTCCAGAATAGAATGTAGTAGTATTATGCACTTCTTAAAGTTAATAATTATCTTTAAGAATATCAGAGATTGCAGTATTCGAAGAGAGTGTCAAGGTCTCACACCCGAGGTTGCGACGCGTTGTCTGTACCAACGCCAGACACCATAACAATACGCAACCCTGAGTAATGTGAAACACGGCAGAGAGAACGCGGCGTCTTTGCCGACGCCTGGATAAGCAGCCACGCACAGCAATTGAGTTCACCCCGTGAACCGTGTAGAGGACAGCAGCTGACATGAGCGTGTAGCGTGTTGGACGCCAGAACTGGCAGACGGGTTGAGGTTGTCGAATGGAGAGGTCGCATGGGTTTGCGAGACGTGTTTGAATCTGCCTTGAGAGCTAGCCTGTATGACAGTGGGAGACTGGTTCGAATGCTTGAAGAGTTTGACGTGTAAGTGAGATGTTTATTGCTTGCATGTATTATTATGTATTGTGGTGATATTGTTAATGCCGTAATGATTGCTATGGATTGTCAGTGCGCGATGTTTGTGCGATTATAAATGCCGCGCGTTAATAAAACGTGTGAATAATACTTTCGGATATTCGCTTCATGTGATTTGATAGTTTGATATTACTTCACACTTGCCAGAAAACGAGCTACTAGTCTTGTGTTATGCAAGACTCTGACAAGTGCGAATGTGGTGGCTTTCGTCCGGGTTTTGAATCAAATGCGAACGTATAAAATTTTTTGTCCGAGTTTAAAGCGAATGTGAACATGCCGATAGAAGTGCGCAAGTCATAGATTAAGGTAAAGTAACGAATTAATAGAGTTGATTTAATTAAATTATAAGTGTGAAGATATTATTTGAAGCCAACCGAGGCGTCTTCAGACTTAGCACTAAATTCAACAAATTGTGTACCTAAAATCCAAAATGGCGGCCGTGCCCTTGAATGTCATTGAGTAGAGGTAGTGTGAGCGTGAAAGTTGTTGAAAGTGGTAACGACTAACAATAATACTTGACAGCATACAAACCTTTACAGACTTCAGTGACATTACACACACCATACATTTACAAACGTTCTAATTTCGTTTAGTTTAAAAAGTACAGGGTTTTTGTGACAACTTTACCTGAGTCTGGTGAACTTCAAAAATTTTTTGTGCGTCAACCCGAAAAACGTTCCAGTGTGATTTCGAGCACCACTGAACAACACAGTACCCAAGGATTACTTGAGTATAAAAAATTTTTTTCCCAGCTTTCTTTATACTTTCGTTAGTCTGGCTTTGGACATTAACTGTGCTATAAATATTTGTAACTTACTAACATCATAAGTAATTTTGTTTATATTTATTCCATCATACCTATTGTTCATCATGTCTTCTTTGAACGAGTGCATTGAAATGGGTTTAAAATTGAATATGTCTGGTGAGGAATTGAGAGCCTGGAGTGAAAATAAATATGCAGAATATTGTTTGAAACAAGAGCAAATTAGTGAGAGGGATGAGAGAGCGGCCGAAAGGGCATTAAAGCAATCAGAAGCTGCTCTAAAGGAATCAGAAGCTGCTTTAAAGCTTCAACAGGCACAAGCAGAAACTGCTCTGAAAAATAAAGAGGCAGGCTCAGAAGCTGCTTTAAAGCTTCAACAGGCACAAGCAGAAGCTGCTCTGAAAAATAAAGAGGCAGACTCAGAAGCTGCTTTAAAGCTTCAACAAGCACAATCAGATGCTGCTCTAAAGCTTCAACAAGCACAGTCAGAAGCTGCAGTGAGGCAAGCTGAGATCTTAGCACAAAGTAAGAAAGAAGAGCAAGAAACACAAATGAAAATTGAACAACTTAAAGCTGAATGTTCTAAAGAGAAAGTGAATAGAGAAACAGACAAAGATCAACCTCATAAAAAGTACCAAGGTCTGATCAAAAGTTACAACACAGGTGATTGCATAGCAGCATTCACCCAAAATTTTGAATTTGTTATGGATCATTACAAAATCCCAAAACCTGAATGGGGGATAGTATATGTAAGAAGTCTTTCTGGGGAACCTCTTAAAGTCATAGAGTCGATCCCAAATGACCTGAAAGAAGATTATCTTTACATTAAAGCAAAAATTATGTCACATTTTTTGCTAGATGAATCAGGTTATAGAGAACAGTTTAGGAAGTTGTCTCCTAAGCCAACACACACGTTCTCTGATTACATCTCAGAAATTCAAAATATTTTTTCTAAATGGCTGTCAGCAGCTAAAGTAAATGGAAGTTATGACAAATTGGTTGACCTTATGTTGAGAGATAAGATTATTGCATCTCTCCCAGCCCCCTTTTCTAAATTTTTGTTGGAATGTCAGTGTGAAAGTGTTCAACAGATTGAAAGTCGTGGCTCTGGTTATTTTGCAGCCAATAAGCATTGTTTCTCTAGTGGTCTGACCAGCACAGACTTTGTAGCAGCAGCTACATATGGCAAATATCAGGCAGGGTCAAATAGCAAACAAAGACCTTATAGGCAAACTGCAGAGAAATTATATCAGTGTAAATATTGTAACTATGCACACAATGAGCATGATATGTGCGACCAACATCCTGGGTACACTGCTTACTTGCATAATTACATTTCTAAGCAAGATAAAGAAAGGAAGAACTACAAAAAACTTACAAAATGTTACCTTTGTAAGGCTTTTGGTCACTGGCGAAAGGATTGTAAAGGCAAGTCAATGACCAAAAAGGCTAATGCAGCCATGTTTGACAGTTCTTCATCAGAAGACGAAAGTGTACAAGATCACCCAGTGAACTCAGCACATTCCATTGAAGTGTTCCATCAGGAAAAATGTACCATTTGTGATCAATTTCATGAGGATGGCGTGTTAACATGCGGCCATTCTATACCTATTACCATTGAGGAGGCTAATTCTGTAGTAAACTACAAAGGTATACTAAACATACACCAGGGGTATGTTAATGGTAAAGCTGCCACAGTCTTACGTGATAGCGGGAGTACTCTCATTGGTGTAAAGAGAGATTATATTTTACCAACACAATATAGTGGTAAATATGTCACATGCAGGACATTCTCAGGGAACATAGAGAAATATCCACTTGCATGGGCATATATAACTACACCATTCCTTACAGGAAAGGTGAAATGCGCAACATTAACCAATCCTTGCTGTGATATTATTATTGGAAACCTTCCTGAAGTAAATGACATACCACATGACATCAATACATCATCTGTCAGTTGTAATATTGATACTACCACTTCACCTTCATCACCAATCACCATTCATGATGTATTACCACCTGTAATTGAATGTACAAATACCAACCTGGCTATGCCAGAACATACATGTAATTGTGTGAATGTAACATCAATGTGTGATGAGAATGATCGTTGCGATATTACAAATGCAGTAAGCAGATCTACTGCCCAAATGCAAGATCGAATCGATCAAACAGAGGCTTTACAACAAATAAGTCCAGTTGTGACATCTCCTGAAACAACCAGGGAGAAGTTTATAACAGCCCAGAAAGCCGATCGATCTTTGCAGAAGTATTTTAAACTTATAGGCCAAAAGCCACGAGTAGCAAAGAATGCTAAATGGTATTTTGCTCTGAAAAACGGAATTCTGACACGGTACTATACCAAAGGTTCTAGCACTACAGAACAAACGGTGCTACCTGCAGAAAACCGCAATCAAGCATTAAAGCTAGCACATGACATACCCTTCGCAGGGCATATAGCTGATGCTAAAACAAGAGCAAGATTACTTACTCAATTCTATTGGCCTAAGTTTCGCAGTGATACCAAACGGTATTGCAAAAGTTGTGACAGCTGCCATAAGCTTGTGAAACAGAAGAAACACTCGCAAGCTGAACTGCAATTAACAGAGTCAACAAGCAGACCTTGCAAAAATATCTCTGTCGACAGAATTGATCCTCTTGATCACATAATATCAAGAGGTACTAAATTTCGCCAGAAGCGAGTCCTTCTAAAACCATAACTTCCAAAGACATCAGGGAAGTCTGTTCCCATATTAGAACTAAGTTAGGGAGCCATAATACCAATTTCACTCACTCCTCATTAGTAATGTACCAATCTATGTTGACTGAAAGTGCAACTTTGTCTATACCCATTTCACCATATGAACAGATAACATCATGTCCAGAATTTTGAAATTGTCGCTTCCGACAACTAAGAAACAGTTGCGAAGTGTGTTAGGTTTGTTAAACTATTATAGACAGTTTATTCCTCATTTTGCTGAATTGACCAAATGTTTCACTGATCTACTAACAAATAAACACCCTAATGTGATTGTAAACAGTGAATGTTTAAGGCCAGCATTTACGAAAATTCTTTCTTATTTTTCTAAATCACCTATTTTGAAATTGCCAAATTTGAATATTACTTTTAGATTAAGATGTGATGCGAGCTCCGTAGCCATTGGAGGTGTGCTTCTCCAAGAACACGACCAAATCTTGTACCCAGTATACTACGTCTCTCGAAAACTGAACACCAGCGAACGAAATTACAGTACACCGGAACTCGAGGCTCTTGCCATGGTATTTTCGGTACGTAAACTTTCTAGATTTTTGTTAGGCAAACATTTCATTATTGAAACAGATAATACTCCGCTGACAATTGTTACCAGAGGAACGCCTAGTAACAGCAGGGTGGCAAGATGGTCCCTTCTTCTGCAGGACTATAGCTATGAGGTTAACCACATAAAAGGTTCACAAAACTGTCTTGCAGACCTTTTGTCGAGATGTCCATACAACGAACCTAATACCCAGTCGACACCAGAGCACAGTGCAGAGGGTGTATAAAACTGCAACGTAGATAGTGCTCAGTACTACAGCCAATTGTGACAATGTGTCAGTAACGCTGTGTACACCATTGTGATGGGGAAGATTGTATCTCCCAATGTATATAACTTATGTACATATTGTGATTCTTATTATTATCATGCGAATGAATGCGTATATAATTGTGAGATATGTGAAAGAATGAAATCGGTATTATGTAAACTAATGTGTTGTATAACTGTGAGATACGAGAAAGAATGTAATTATTATTGTAAATACATAAATATTTTAACAACCAGACACTACGGAGAAGTGTCACGGGACAACACTAGAGGATCCAAGAAGTTACCAAGCCACTAAAACGTGAGGTAATCCTAAAGTATCCAGACCGAGGTGCCCAAGACGTTTTAACAAGGTACGAAAGATGACTGCGACAGTACAATCCGAGCAGAAGACGGAAGAGATGATCCAACAGCTGATAGTAACAACTACTACTCCGTTTATAGAAGATCCATCCAGAACGGACCAACTTTGTTTGAATGACATCACAACACATGTAATAGTACAGCTGTATACTTCCGAGTTTTTGCATATTATTAAAAGTATATAAATGTATGACGTTGTATTAAAATGTGATTTAAAATATTTCCATATACGGAATTGTATATGTCGATTTTTTTTAGGATGTAATCTCAGCATCGTAACTTGATTGCTTCTTTACAAACGTGACTTTTTGTGCACATTTGTCAATAAGGATCAAATTATGACACTAAGAAATGAGTTTGAAATTGTAATTTATGTCTTGTAAACGACGATAAATTATTGTTCCCAAAATTTCTGTATAATAACCATGGGACATTATTCTAAATTGTTGGTGATATGTAAATATGTATTGTAACCATTAACATGTGAGCTTGATAAATAACATGTCAATGTAACATCGTTTAGATATGGACAGTATATTGCCAAAACTGTTGACCTTCATTAGAAACTCTAAATAGAGGTCTGATGGAGGAGTCATCTCAGAGGGAGATGCTCACGGCTTGACCTGATTATTTTAGTATTTTTGTTCTTGGTTGTGGGGTAGGGGCCAGTTTAGCCGATACCTACCGGACTAGCTGGGTCACAGCGAGGTAATGCCCATGAAATAGATTGTAATTGACTGTTGTACTTCATAGTCCAACATAAGTGGTGTATACATATTGATGACTATTCACCTGTACATATTTATTATAATTGTTAATCTATAATGTTCGACTTTGACATGTTTAATAACACCTAGATATAGATTGTACATGAAAGGAAATCCTTTCATGAAAAAGGGGTGTGGAGAGTGTCAAGGTCTCACACCCGAGGTTGCGACGCGTTGTCTGTACCAACGCCAGACAGCATAACAATACGCAACCCTGAGTAATGTGAAACACGGCAGAGAGAACGCGGCGTCTTTGCCGACGCCTGGATAAGCAGCCACGCACAGCAATTGAGTTCACCCCGTGAACCGTGTAGAGGACAGCAGCTGACATGAGCGTGTAGCGTGTTGGACGCCAGAACTAGCAGACGGGTTGAGGTTGTCGAATGGAGAGGTCGCATGGGTTTGCGAGACGTGTTTGAATCTGCCTTGAGAGCTAGCCTGTATGACAGTGGGAGACTGGTTCGAATGCTTGAAGAGTTTGACGTGTAAGTGAGATGTTTATTGCTTGCATGTATTATTATGTATTGTAGTGATATTGTTAATGCCGTAATGATTGCTATGGATTGTCAGTGCGCGATGTTTGTGCGATTATAAATGCCGCGCGTTAATAAAACGTGTGAATAATACTTTCGGATATTCGCTTCATGTGATTTGATAGTTTGATATTACTTCACACTTGCCAGAAAACGAGCTACTAGTCTTGTGTTATGCAAGACTCTGACAAGAGTAGTAGATTGTCAGTTCGCCCGGGAATCGGCTCTGCGTCGTCAGAATCTACAGTCGATCATTTTACATTTCAGAGGGTTTAATTAATAATAATACATTTCAATTGACATTACAAACACTGGATACCCTTTCTGGATACTTGATAAATCTGGTCATCAGTTTAATCTAAGGAATTACAAGCTCACCTCGTATTCAGACATTCTGCCTTCCCTATTTGAAAATCGGTCACACTAGCTTTCACGTCTGTTCATCAGGCAGTTTGCAGAATGAGTGCGCGATTAACATATTCTAAGCTTGTTTTCAAATGGAGGCGTTGTCACGTGTCTCTTTTTATCCAATGATCTTTTGTGCCTTGGCTGATGAAATCTTTCCCAGAATTGACGTCATCTGTCACTTGTTCAGTTCCAGTTTTAGTTGTGCGCCGTCAATTGTTTTACATTTTCCCCTCTTCTTGGCGTGCATTCTTGGCAACTGAATAATGGTGGTTAGTGGTTATGCCACAGTTTGCTATAAATTAATCTCATGGCCCGTTTCTGGAGTGAGTAAAGTCGCATAAGAATCACAAACAAGAACAACAACAAAATGCTGGAGTTGACAGCTATGTCATAACTTTACCTGGGAACCTCGGTGAAGTTAGAAAATCCAGGCGTGGATGCGGTTTCGAACAAGTGGCCACCGAAGCGGTCTAGCCACTGCATTACTGCGAGGTTGCATCAGAATATAGGATAATGTATGTACAGAAGTATACCCAAGGGGATTTACACAAGTATACCCAAGGGGATTTACAGAAGTATACCAAGGGGATTTACAGAAGTATATCCAAGGGGATTTACAGAAATATATCCAAGGAGATTTACAGAAGTATTTCCAAGGAGATTTACAGAAATATATCCAAGGAGATTTACAGACGTATACCAACGGGATTTACAGAAGTAGTCTCGGCAAGATTGGTTGATGGGCAGTTAGACTACGAGCTGATATTATGCTGCATTAAACTATTACATTGTGTTACCATTGATGTTGAGTGATTCCTGAAGTTCTGCCATGATATCTCACATTCATGATTTTCCCGGTTAATTTTTGTAAAGGGCTCACGGTTCCCCCAGAGGCAAGAGCCACCCCATGAGGTCCCCATTGTTGTGGGCCTTTAGTCAGACTATGTGCCTTTCGGCTTATAGTGGTCCACCAAGGCCCGCTGCCAGTGTTAATGGACAGTGATATGATGTTTGCAGTTTGGTTGACCGTCTCTGCACCCTAGCCAGATAGCCAGATAAAGCGCAGATAAATCTACACTTTAATCTTAGCCAAAACGCCGAGAAGCGATCATGACTAAAACGAACCATTGAGATTTATGACAACATTGTTTGTGTTTAAATTCACTAATACATTGACTATCATGTTTTTCGTTTGCATAAAAGAATTCCTTTATGTATAACTCAAGTCGAAATGTTCGTGTGCCTATGGCTGTGTCTTATCCTTTGTTGAGGATCCAAGTGTTTTGAGAATGGAGAATGGTGATCGCCATTTGTTTGCTTAATAAGAGACACCTTGCGAATAAATGAAGAATGTAACAATATGTGGCCATTAAACACGGATAATTCCCGTTTGTAAATAAAAGTGTAACGTGACCCCCGGCCGGAAATTGTAATCTTTTCCAACCAACTGTTTTGCATTCAGCAGACGTGACACAGAACACGAATGAGTCGGCCATATTTACATCCATTTTGAAACGTAAAGTTGACATTTCTTGTATCTACAACTTGTAATCAAAGAAGCAAATATATCTTGCGTGCTTTCAGTTGACAATACTATTGGTGTTTGCAGATTTAATTAAGTGTTTGAGGTCAACAGATAGGTTCACAATGATGTGGTGTTATTTATAGGGTCAAAACATGACAGGCGCGCAGTTCGTGCGTGACATGTGAGAATACGGCTGTAATTACTGTCTGAATAGAGGACAGCGTGCCCGATAGGATAAGTATGCTTGCTCTTAAACTTCCGGTACGCTGAAGGCGGGAGTAGCTGATCAGTTGGACTAAAATGTTGACTTCTCGTCCTGGACTTGGTGACGTAAATTACAAGTATCTTAGAAGCAATAGTGGTTTTTTCTGATGGCGAGGGACATTGGTAACGGGGAAAGCTAGCCCACACGCAACAATTCAGCCCAGTGCACTTCCGTGTAGTAGTAACTACAAGTTGTAATAGCAGGTGTGATTTCAAAGCGAACAAACTGGGGCTAAAAGAAAACTTTGAATAAGAATGAATACAAAGGTAATTTGGATCCTCGATAATAACAACAAGACTAAAGACACACACACACACACACACACACACACACACACACACACACACACACACACACACACACACAGAGAGAGAAAGAGAAAGAGAGAGAGGTGAGAGAGATAGAGAGAGAGAGAGAGAGAGAGAGAGAGAGAGAGAGAGAGAGAGAGAGAGAGAGAGAGAGAGAGAGAGAGAGAGAGAACGAGCGAACGAACTTTATTGGTCGCAAATTGGGCATGCAGGCCCGTCTTACATTCGGCCCTTCCAATCACTCATCTTTCGTTCATCAATTATCTATTGTGCTAGATTCTCGTGAGTAACGCAGCTGCGAGAGAATCGGCAGCGGTTCGTGCCGCGCTGGTAACTTACGGGTGTATGTGAGCCAGTCTCTCAGAAAGCAATGGCAAACTGCTGAGCGTTATCTTGTCTAGTACATCAATAACAGCTGAAAAATGCTGGTGTTGACAGCAACGTTCTGTAAGGGATATGCAACATAGAAAAAAAATATAAATTAAGAAAAAAGTTACATTCACATATTTTAAAAAAAAACAAAACATCGTTAAATTAAGAGTGTGAACATAAACAATGCATATTACCATGTATGAGACCAGCAGGCAGCCAGACACACGTACATACGCAGATGCATATACACATACATACATACATACCTGCGTACATACATACATCATTTACACAAACTCTCACAGTTATGCACCCACTCAATAACACACACATGTACACTCCCTCGCATGCACATATACCCACTCCCAGTCTTTATCAACGAAAAACAAAAGAATACTTTTATATAAACATACTTATTTGACAGTCTCTTCAAAACTACCATGGTAACAATAACTAATCTTAGCGTTCCTTGGAGTGCTATATTAAAAAATGTTTGCATATCCTTTACAGGACATTGCTGTCAACATCAGCATCTTTCAGTCGATTGTTGATTTCTTGGCAAGATTACGCTCAGTAGTTTGACATTGCTTTCTGAGCGGCCGGCTCACATACCCCGCAAGTTACCGACGCGATTCGAACCACTGCTCCGCAGAAGTCGGATGAGTCGGCCGAACGGCGCAAGAACGCAGCTCTGCTGTAAACAGGCACAACGCAATCACGTCCGAAAAAAAAAAAAAAAATCCGGATGAACGCAGAAGAAGAAGAACCACTGCTGATTCTCACCGTCGTCACGCTACCTACGAGAGTATACGAGATTACGGAGAAAAGTCGCTAACCTCTAGACCAGGAAGCCGGCGGAGTGCTATATAGAACCCATATAATTGTGTGCATTTTTAAAAGGGCCCACAAGTCCTTCAAAGGCAAGAACTACGCTATGAGGTTCCTGGTCCTTGTATCACGTTTGATGGGTGCTACTGCATTTTAACTGCTAACGGCTTCTGCGGTCTACTGCCTTAGCAAGCTGAGAAAACGGCAGTAAAAATGTGGATTCTAAAATAATCATGTGAAGGCTTGAAAGAATATCTTAAAGGTCGAGCGGATCGACTTCATAGCACCGGGTTGTATACCTTATGGCTCAGTCTCTTTCCACAGAGCGGCCTGTCGAAAGCGTCGCACAGAGCATGAACTCCGTAGCTCCAGCGACGAACCCCAGGAGTCTCCAACATAAATGCAATCGTGAACTGAAAGACGTAGTCCGGAAGCGAACCCACAACCTTCGGAGCGTGAGGCAGACGGCTTACCTACTTCGCCACGGAGGATCCCTTAAAACTTTAAAAAAAAAAAAAAAAATTAAAAGTGAAGAACACCGCGAAGACAGAAAAATATTAATGAGACAGTTCTATATGAAAGTAGTTAAAACCATAACATGATTATATAAATTAGTCGTAGACAGTCGAATTTGTCGGCACTTTATGGACTTTATGAGGAGAATAATAAAGTTGACAATTGGCAGAACTGATGAAAAAAAAAAAGCAAGGGCTTGGCGAAAAAGATAAATCAGGACACGAACATAGACCTGGTCCAAGACTGGTGATCGTGAGAGAAGTCGAACTAGGAAGTCCTGCGTGTATCGGCGTGGCACATGATGATGATAAAATCATTTGTCACAAGTGTGCAAAGAATTATCGGTCTCATGAACTCTTAAAATTCATTTCAGTAACATGGGAAATAACTTCACATACATTGATTCTTCCATACAGAAATGAAGGAGGAGTTGTCGAATATCTCGCGCGTCTAACATCGTAAAGTGAACAAGCCTGAAACTAGTGACAAAGTTGTTTTGTCAGGAAAGCTTGAGTGGAGCATGAGTGGTGTTGCCGTCCTGAGAGGACAACTACTGGGCAAGTAGGGATGATGGTGAAATATTAGCATAAATAAAACAGAGGCAATGACTATATCCAAAGTCGACAAAATAACAAAGATTCATCTAAAAGAACACTCCCTAAAACAAGTAAAGAGCTTCAAGTATTTCGGAAGAAATAATATCATCAAATGCCAAATCAGAATACGAGATCGAACAACACAATCTTCCAACCAACTCCATCCTACCAATGCCAAACCTGGGCAATTCTCTCTCTCTCTCTCTCTCTCTCTCTCTCTCTCTCTCTATATATATATATATATATATATATATGTGTGTGTGTGTGTGTGTGTGTGTGTGTGTGTGTGTGTGTGTGTGTGTGTGTGTGTGCGTGTGTGTAACGTTTTATGTATATATCTTCATGTAGAGTACTACAATCACAGGAGCAATTACAGTGCCAGTTTCTCAGTCCTTATTTAGTCGCAGCCAGGGTTTTCCCCCATTTGGGCACTCGTGACTCCCGATGTCGCCCATGTCCTCGATTCCAAAGAGTCCGACCGAGCTCATGGCGTTACCGGCTCAGTTATACATTATCTTTACACAGAGATCCCCTAGCGATGGTCGTGAACTTAGAAACTAAATGCAAGAAGGATTGAACAATATATTAGTTATTACATGCATCATTACAATACACAGTTAGCGCTGGCATCTTCGTTACTGTGTTTAAATTATAATAAAACTATTTTTGTTGGTTTTTCTTTCATTTATCATTATTTTAACATCATCCTTTGTATCGTGGAAATATGTGTAGCAAATGTATCTTTCTATATTTGTAAAACTGAACGTTAACTGATTCAGTGCCAAGCAAAAGGTACGTTTGGACCAAACACTGCACACAGTCAAATAAACAAGTATTATAATGTAAGTATCCGTTCTATGATCATTGATATTGCGTAAGATATCACGAAACAAACCAAATAACACAATGACACTTGTGTGGTGATATATCGTCCCTCTGTCCAAATGGGAGGTCACTGAATCAGTTAATTGGTTTCTGGTTTTTTGTCACAAACAATACATCTGATCCGAGGTTTTCTCTGTTCTAACAGAACCACCATGTCAACCTTCTGGGGATATGTGTTCGAAGGCTCAGTCTTCTTCGTACTGTGGCTTTGGTGGTTGCTACACACATACACAGGGGCAATAAAGGTAAATGACACGCTCACGTCTTTCCTTTCTTGGCTTTGGTAGTTCTTTTTATGTTGTAGAAGAAGCTGATGCTATTTGTATCTTGTACACTGAAAACACGCGCAGACTCAGAGAATTGCAAGTATAGATATTGAGTAGTTTTAGAAAATTATATGAATAGACAGTGGGTAGTCTTAGAGCATTGTATAGGGAGTCTCCGTGGCGAAGTGGTCAAGCCGTTTCTCTCGCGCTCAAAGAGTTGTGGGTTCAACTCCGGTCTACGTCTTTGGATTCACGAGTGTAGTTTTCTCGGAGACTCCTGGGGTCGTCGCTTGAGCTACGGAGTTCGTGCTTTGTGCGACGCTTTCGGCAGGCCGCCTGCGGAAATAGACCGAGCTATATGAGATAAAACCCAGTGCAATGAAGTCGATCATCTCGACATTTAAGACTTTTAAAAAGAGAATTGCATGTATAGACAGTGAGTAGTTTTAGAGAATTATATGTAAAGACAGTTATGTTAGATAATTGCATGTATAGATACCAGTACATTTAGAGAGTTATATGCACAAATACTGAGCAATGTTAGAGAATTGCATATTCAGATGCAGAGTACTTTTATAGAAACACGGGAGTCTATGTGGCAAAGTGGTCAAGCCGTTTGACTCGGGCTCCAAAGTTTGTGGGTTCGATTCCGGGCCGCGTCCTTCGGTTCACGAGTGAAATTTTTTGACGACTCCTGTGGGTCGTCGCTAGAGCTACGGAGTTCGTGCTTTGTGCGATGCTTTCTACGCTGCGGAAAGAGACCGAGCCATATGGGATACAACCCAGTGCAATGAAGTCGACTCTGTCGACGTCTAAGCGACTTTTTCTTTTTATCGAAACGCATTATAGATTCAGAGCACGTGTATAGAATTTCATGTATAGATTCTGAATACTTTTTGAAAATTGCATTTATTGATACAAAGTAATTTAAGAGAATTATATATTGATGCTAAGTACTTTTAGAGAACTGCATATATAGATGCTGAATGTTTTAAGAGAATTGCATGTAAATATGCAGAGTACTTTTGGAGAAGTGCATATATACACACTGAGTACTTTTAGAGAATTGCATGTTTAGAGGGAATTGCATTTATTGATACTGAGTACTTTTAGAGATTTTCAAGTACAGATACAGAGTGTTACAGAGTTTCATGTGTATGTACTGTTTTCAGAGAATTGCATGTATACATATTGAGTATTTTTAGAGAATTGCATGTATACAGACAATTGCACATATGGACAGAATTACATGTATAGATACTGAGTATTTGTTTTCATGACGTCGTTCGTAAGGGCTCCATGGTGGAAGCATCAACACTCATATTTGTTCATCATCTTCTTCTTCCTCTTCTGCCCATTATTCCCCCATTGGAACATACGTCCTCAACCAACTCACGCCTAGCCTGTTTTCCTATCTCCTGCAACTCCCTCTATAGTCTGTAAATTTTAAGTAAAAGACCCTTCAACACAGATTAAGGTGTACTGAGTATATGGTGCTAAACCCACATTTTTGTGACCAATCGGCATTCGGTCGGTCAATATGACGCCGAGATTCCTCCATGTCCTTCCTATAGTCTTCATCTCCGTCCCCAATTAACTGATTCATTGCCAAACAAACGCAGGTTTGGGCCAGAAATGGTGCACAATCAAACGAACTAGTACTATAATGTAAATTTCCATTCGCTGAGCATTGAAATGGCCGAAGATACCACGACACAAAACACATAACACGGCAGTCCTAGTATGGTGATATATCTTACTTCTACCTATCCGATCCCTTAGTGCTATGACAGAACCTTTTGCTTCTTGTATTCGTATTTTAATGTCTTTATCTTTTCCTCCTTCTCTATGTATATTGCTACTTGAATAGGTGTATGATTCAATCACATGAAGTGGGGTTTCACCATAGGAGATTGGGTTATCATTTGCTTGATGTATTCTCATTATCTTTGTTCTTCCTCTATTAACTTTTAGACCTAATTTGTGTGACTTCCGATCAAGTATGTAATGCTTTTTTATGTTTTAATTTAAGCGTAGTCCATAGACGTGCTAGTACTTCTAGTAGTTGCCACTACTTGGGAGTGTAAGGGACATTTTGCGTGTGGGTTAACTTTCCATTTTACTGGTGTCCCTCGTCATCAGGCGTACCCACTCCGACATACCGAGGTACTTGTAATTTACGTCCCCAAGTCAAAGACGAGAAGTTGACATTTTAGTCCAACTGACCGGTGTATTATGGAGTGGGACAGATAGAACTACAAAAATTAGATTTTTAAGAGCCTGCATCTTTCCCATTGCAACATTCGCCTGTGAGACCTGGACACTTACTAAACAAGCTGAACAGCGCATAAATAAATGCCTTTGAATACAAATGTTATAGACACGTTCTAAGAATATCTTGGGTAAAGGAAAGAACAAATGCATCCATACTTCAAGAGCTAAATATTAAAGAGGGCTGGCTATTAAAGACGATAAAACAAATAAAATTTAAATATTATAGTCACTTGAAACGTCATGAAAGTTTGGAGAGAAAAATAATGGAGGGGTAAATGCCTGGAAAGAGAGGAAGAGGAGGGCCAAAGAGAAGATGGGTGCAGGATGTGGCGGATGATCTCCAGATGGGTGTATCGGATGTGGGACATCTTGCTTGTGATCGAGAAGTTTTCCGGAAGATTGTTATGGAAGCGAGGCTCTGCAAGGGACATGCTACTGAATGAATGAATGAATGACCGGTGTATGGGATAAAAAACCCTACCTCACCATCAGCACACCGGATGTCTAAGAGCGAGCACTCCTGTCCATTCAGCCATGTCTACCTCCTTAGTGTGGTTTAACTTGAATCTATTTCATGTATGGGACAGGAGAGCAATGACGGTAGCGAAGTCTACGTCATCAGTCTACTCGGTCAGAGTCCGTTGAATTTCAATGTCAAATCTGTGTAACCATTTCAATCTCCCAAGAGAACAGTAACCACAATTACAATAGAGCGAATGTATTGTTTTCAAAGTGGCAACATGCATACACCTTGTTTACGCATACATTGTTCTGCAAAGCAACATTTCTAGCCAGATTTGTTAGTATGTTCAGAGCAAACGTATAAGATATTCTCCCCCTTCTTCTTTCGTTTTTTTAGTTCACTCACTGGTCCATAGAGTTTATCCAAAGCAACATTTCTAGCCAGATTTGTTAGTATGTTCAGAGCAAACGTATAAGATATTCTCCCCCTTCTTCTTTCGTTTTTTTAGTTCACTCACTGGTCCATAGAGTTTATCCTCCACTGTTGTTTCTCTAGGCTAGAAGGTTTTCCTAGATATGGCGTATGCGGTGCAGTCTTTGGGTGCAGGATCTGCTGTTTACGGCGCCTTCTTCTTCTTCTTTTTGTTCGCTCGCTTAAACTCGAGCGTAGTCCTTACACACTGCTTAAAGTAGTAAAGGACTGAGTTTTGCGTGTGGGCTTGCTTTCCATTTTACCGGTGTCCCTCGCCATTTAGGCGAGCCCACTCCGACTTCAGATGTGCACAGACTAATTTGCCAGTGTAAAAGATACAATAAGACACTATGTATTGTTTGGTACTGAGCTACCGTATAACAGAAGACGGTACTACCTGCTTTCTGATAGCGCCGAATGTTGGGCGGCGCTCAACAAACCCGACATTCCACATTGTGCCGACGACTTCAGGGGGAGGAGAGCGATTGGGAGAGCATACGTCTTATCATAGTGCGAGGAAATGCAACCTGAAGACTAAATGTCATGGCAGGGAAGACCAGACTCTAAGCCTTGGTCGGCAACTGATCTAGGATGGAAGCTCCGACAGACGGACAGTTAGAGCATTGCTTTGCTGATCCGGCAGTTTCTGCAGCTTGTCTTGTCTAGAGTTGCTAGACGTCCGGCAAAAAGAGGACATGTCCTCCTTTTTAGTCTAATATTCTCCGTCCGGCAGGCAAAGCTATAAACATTGTAAGATGTCCGGCTGTTCTCACAAAGTACAATTTGAAGAATCTTACCTGTGAACAGTTTTATGCATATGTGATTGAGAACGAGGATCGTCTGCGAAAAGTTGGCTCCTCCGAGAAATATATTGCGTAATTAATACAGATTATAAGGTATTAATTTACAATCGACTGTTTAAATAATGTTTTTCAGCATTTTGAAAAAGGTCTCCATTGAATTTATATTTATATTTATATTTTACAATGATTGTTTCTTGGTCGATTCACTAAGAGTAAAATACACTTATTGGCAGCTATTGTAATAAAATTGTACTGATTGTGGGTTTAATCTGGAACGATTTAAATGAAACATTCAATATGTCGTCCTTTGTCCTCTTTTTTGTCTTATTATGTCCTCCTTTTGGTGCTCACGTATCTGGCGACCCTACTTGTTCCAGACGCATTGGTGTTACCTTTCCTCTGGAGTAAACTAGTCAGGCCGAGAGAGGGATCATGCTGCATGGCAACACATGGTGTCCTAATTCAGTCCAGGCTTTGTGTTTGGAGAGGTATAACTCGATTTGACAAACTATCGTCTGTCAAAACAGCAAGATGTCAGTCTATTGTTTAGTACACTAGTAATAGTTCATTACACGCGGTACATTGTTTGAGACAAGAAAGAATTTGTAAGCATTGTAGAGTTGCTTTTAAATGATAAAAGGTTGAATATATAACATATTCTTTGAAATCATTCCTACAGTGTGAGAGTTCCGGTAAACAATTCATTCCTCGGCTGAGTTACCCATGGCCGAACAGCAAGATCCCAGTAGAGACACTGTTTAAACTAGCAGCTTCGGGTATCGGATTCCTGGCTACTCTTTTCTACGATGGTGTTTCGTTCGTGGACGATCACGGAAACTACCGGAAAATGGCGACGGTTATATCCATGTCCATATATGGCATATTCCTTCTGCATAGTATCGCTGAACTCCTGCTATGGTTCGGGGTTCCTCTGATTAAAAATACGGATTATATAATTGCAGCTCTTGGCTTCCTTTGGTATTCTTTGGCCACGTTTTACAGGTAAGATGTCTTTTGTTATCAATGTTATTATCCTCGTATATCTTACATAGGACTTCACTGTCAACCCCAGCATTTTTACTGTGATTTCCTGGCAACGTTCAGTAGTTTGCCATTGCTTCCTGAACGACCGGTACTGATACTATTGTATGAAAACCAACGCAAGGCGGTCTGCTTCCAAATCGCCCGCCGCTGTGTTTTGAATGGGGGATTGCAAATTGCATTCGTAATTCCTTCACCACAAGGCCGGCTATACATATTTACGTCGACATGGTCGAAAGGATAGGAGCGTATGCTCTTAAGCTTCCGGTACGCTGATGACGAAGTATGCTGTTCAACCCCTACACCGGCATTACATTGGACTGACACGTTGACTTCTCTTTCAGACCGCAATGGCAAGCTACTGAACGTAAATTGCCAAAAAAATCAACAGGAACTTGATCGAGGCGTCCTGTAAAGGACGTGCAATATTTAACAACAAAATGTTATTGAAAAAGGGATGCAGATTGACGTCCAGCTATAGTATAATCTTACAACTAAATGAATGAAAACCATTACTTGGCATCCCGTTGAATATTATGTTGTAAAGGAGAGGTTACAGTGTCCATTTCCGGCTCAGTAGTTACCTAGTTCGAATCCCAGGCTAGGCTTTGACATTATTACAGGAAGCACTGGTATCTAATATCGCACGTTGCCCTGATCTCTTGCATGGTGAGATCGGTGTCTGGCCTTTTTCGGATAAGGGCGAGAAACAGGAGGTGCCGTGTACAAGTTGTGTACGTTGAACATCGTGCGGCAGTTGGTGGAAGTCGCAAAACCGCTACCCTGGGAAAGAAAAGCTACTTATGGTTTGATAGAATCCGTTAATTAGATTAAATCTGTCTAGAGAAAGTCAACCTTAACAGATTCAGTGCCAAACAAGAAGTAGGTTTGTAACTAACAAAACTGGATGGCGGAACATGTCAAGTAGGGGTTTGTCGCAGTTATGACTCAAAAGTTATTAATATGCTGTATTATATATCAAATTAAAGAGGGTTGCACATGGAAAACTACTGTATATAAGCCCATGAAAGATACGGGAAGTCGTTTCAGACGATTAATCCTCCCATGGCACTTAATCAGTTAGAGAAATGTTTGCTGAAGTCGAACACACGGAACTCTAAGGTAGATAACTAAATATGATGTAGTCACCTCGAAAGTGGAACGAGAATGAAAGGCCGGGAAGGCGGCGGGGGAGGGAAGCAGAATAAGGGGGACGAAGGAAGAAAGGGAGGGAGGGAGGAAGGAAGGAAGGAAGGAAGGAAGGAAGGAAGGAAGGAAGGAAGGAAGGAAGGAAGGAAGGAAGGAAGGAAGGAAGGAAGGAAGGAAGGAAGGAAGGAAGGAAGGAAGTCGAGCTGCACTGCTATTACTCAATATGCTAGAAGCCCATTTTCCCTGATTGGATAACTATTTCCTTATACATTGCACGCCATATATTGCGATGTGCAGTCGTATTTCACTGTTAGTCGTTTGATTGATTGATTGATTGATTGATTGATTTAGGAACCGACATCACAGCATTCGGGACATTCCCATAAGCGCTCCGTCCCCATCCTCAGCAGCCAGCGAAGAGTTCCAACACTAATAGTTAATAATAACTGCTAGTCGTAAGTCGCGGTTTCAACTTCACAGCAAAGGGTCACCCCATATCGCTCCGAGTCTGTGCTGGTAAATATAATACAAAATGCCCCTCCGTGTCCGGTATGTCAGAATTGTGAAACTGCGTTCACTGCCTGTAAGCCACAGACACCGATTTGCTTTACGCTACAGCTCGTTGCCGGACGTTGCGGTCAACCCCAACATTTATTACAGTTTGTGATTTAACAAATGGCGTGTCTTTTGCGGGACGCTGCAATCAACCCCAACCCCAGGTTTATTTACTAGACAATTGTACGTTCAGTAGTTTGCCATTGCTATTCTGAACGAGAATTCCGCGTTTCAGTCCAACTGGTCGATGTGGGGGTGAACCGGCTACCCCGCCTTCGGCACACCGGACATTTAAGCTGAAACTCATTAAACCGCGCATACTTCTGTTTACGACTTACTAAACAATTTAGTTCAGCGTGCTTTACATACGTTGTATTTATGTTGACCTTTCAGGGCACACGACTTCATGCACAACGCCCATGTCGCCGTCATGGTGAAGACATTTCCTCTGTATCCATTATTCGGCATCGGCGTCTCCTTGTTGGTTGAAATGGGGAACAGGAACGGCTACTGGGCTCAGATGATGCGGGTGTTCTGTCTGGGAATTGTAGCCACCTGGGATTTGAATGCAGCGTTTATTCTGCACCGAGCATTGCCTTTTCCTGGTAAACTATTTTGCTTGAGGTGTTTTCCTAGTTCGTTGTTCCTGTTATTGGTTGTTATTATTTGTGTTCTTTGTTATTTACTAGATTCCGTGCCAAATAAACAGTAGGTTTGGACCAGACAGAAAATGGATAGCGAAAAATGGGAAGTAGGTGTGTGTCACGGTTATGACTTAAAATTTGTTAATATAGTAGCCGACACGTTGTATTGTGTATCAAATTAAAAGGTGTTGCATAAGGAAAACTTCTGTATATAAGCTCATCGCATATATAGGAAGTCACCTATGACGATTAATCATCCCATGGCAATTAATCTTGCTATAATTTCTGTTCTTGTTATTTATTGTTTTTATTTCACGTGACTTTGTTATTAGTTGTTATTTTATGCTACTATTATTGTTACTTCACATTAGTTCTTGCTGTTGTTCTATTTGTTCGTTTATTTATTTATTTATTTTTTTGGTCGTTAAAAGTTGTTCTTGTTACTGTTGTTATTAGTTGTTCGTGTTATTAGTTGTTGTTGCTGCCTTTTTTATTAGTTGTTATTGCTCTTATGTGTTGCTGTAGTTCTTGTTACTGGGTATGGTGCTACTGCTGCTGTTGTCTTTGTTATTATAGTCTGTTTACTTTTGTCTCCCCAATATAAAATTCCATATTTCAGTAACCAACTGAGGGAAAATGATGAGATTTAGCATATAACCTTATCATTATGTCCACCCAACCAAAAAAAAAAAAAAAATGTTGTTCTGGAGATTGTACAGCAGATTTCAAAGTTTGTATATATGCGGTATATAATTTACGGGTCAGAGATGAAGTGCACGCTGTTAAATTACGTCTTCACACGGAAACATTAGCGTTGAATAGTTAATTTTCTCGTGGGACATGGGATTGGCCTTATGACAAGAGCCTCGCGTAGTGGAACGGGGTATTACTGTAAAATAAGTTTGTTAGCGAGAAATAACTAGTTTTTCACCAATACATCAAAGAAATGTCGCCGCTTTCCATGATATAAGTTGTTTTAGGACCTATCAAAGACATATTCCTTGGGTGGGGGTAAATATAAGACGGCAGGAAAAATTTCATAACGATGCAACAGAAGTTTTCAAAATAATTGATCATGAATGGAGGCATTCATTTCTGGACAGACTATAGTTGCTGCTCTTGATTTAGTCATCAGTGTTGTTAGGATTATTGGTTGTCATTGCTGTTGTTAGTCTTGCTGTTTGTTAATGTTAGCAGGTGTTACGGTTGCTCCTGCTACTTCACCTAGATGGTTCAGTGATATGATCAAACAATTTCACACCATGTTTTGAACTGAACCAACATTACCACACGCCATGTCTATAGGCGTGGAGGTATTAGGTCCACCATCTCACATAATTACCAGTTTTGGATAAGGTCTTTGTTCTTGTCCCGATTATGATGTGTGACCAATTCACCTTCAAATCATGTATTTATCTCTCTGTTTTCCCCTGCTTTTTTCCCTTCAAGTCTACCAGTTATCACTAAGTTTCCAAGTGTATCTATATTCCAACGTGCCCAAAAGATCTTGACTGTGTACGTCAAATTTATGTTATCAGTTTGTTCTTCGTTGTTCCCTGTAGGACTGCCTCATTAACTTTTCTGTCTGCCGAGGGTATTCTCTGCATTTTCTTCAGAAACTAAATTTCTATTGCCTAGATTGGATGGGGAATGTAGGGGATGGTCGACGGGCTGCACTGAATAAGAAGTGCAACAATTAATCCACGAACATTGGCGGCCAGGTGATGTAATCATCTATACGGATGGCTCTGTGCTAAGGGATACAAGAAGTGGCTGGGGGTTTATGGTGAAGGTTGGTTTACGGTGATTAGTGCAGGAGAGCCTGGCATATGATACAACATTTAGTCTGAGAATGGAGGTGGAGGAAGTCACAGCGATGACCCGCTGTCTGGAGGACAAATAGTACACGCATGTTGTAATTGTAACTGACTTACAAAGTATGATGAGAAAGGTGAAGACGGGCATTTTCCCCGGTAGACTGGCAGCTTCCATTCAACAATCACAAATAGAGAGCATGTGTTGGATTTCATCCCCAGGAGATGGTGGTATGGTGGGAAACGAGCAGGCGGACAGATTGGCTGGCTTTGCACCCGTTGGTGGGTTATTGGTGCTTGAGGAGGCAGATGTGGTCGGGGCTCTTTGGAATTATGTCTATAATCCAGAAGAACGGGTAGATCACCACGGATGGGGGGATAATGGTACTGCAGGATGCAGGAAGTGACCAGTGGATCTGGTCCACACTCAAAATACCGAGCGGTCACATAATCATGCTGCTACTGATATCATTAGTATTGGAATTCTTCGCTGGTTGTTGAAGATGAGGACAGAGCAAATATCGGAATGCCCCGACTCAGTTCTTGACTCTTTTCTTCTGCCATTAGATGCTTCTCAGCTTATGTCTGCTTTTTGCCCATGTTTCACGTGCATAAAATATAATTTCTATATACTGAATAATGTGACAATACGTTAGCTATGTATCAGTGAAATCTATACATCAGTACTCTTTCTTTTACATTTGCAGGTGCCGATTCGTCAGCATGGGACATGAACGAACACAGCAACGCAGGTTTCATCGGCGCCGCCTTTGGAGATCACATTTGTTTCCATCTAATCTTTCTGATCATTTTTTATGCCATTATGTCCCTTTACATGCGCTGTCGACACGGTATCCGAGTACACTAGATACCCCGCAACGTCTTCTTAGCAGTGGCGTAGCCGTTGGGAGGCTAGAAATGTCCTTCCTCTATGCTGTTCTTTGCCTTTGTTGTACACATACTGGTGATTTGGTGTTGTTTATATTATTAAGTGACAGAAGCACTGTTATTTTTTTCTAACACAGGGCCTTATTTGTATACCATGCTTTGTTTTGTTGCCTAAGAGCTATGCTCCTATGGTAGCATAGTGTACACGCTGGTTAGTTTACACAGGATCACCATTGCACACCGATATCTCCATAAGTGCTTACACTCTCTTATCGTAGAATTGAAGGAGAAAATTTCATTACAGTGCACCAAATCTACAAGCACCTAATGTGCGGGTTTCATTGCTATTAAGGGCGGAAAGAGCATCACAGTTCTAAGGTTGATCCTATGAAGGACAAAATAAGGGAATTGGTCAACTAACCTCATTATACTGCTATGAAATAGTATTAGTATACCTGATAACCTATAACTGGATGCCCTTACTGTGGTAACCATCTTTACTGCGGTTCCTACTTTGGTAATTGACTCACATGAAATAGTTCAATTCCTCTGAAGTCGGAGAGTGTCTGCCTGTACGGCGAGGAACTACCAGTCTGCACACCAATAAGCCAGACATGGGACAACGGATACTCACGCAAACCTCAGGTCCGGTATGACATCACACTGATGTTGGACAACAGGATGCCTTTATCCGACGTACAGGACTTCGCATTAGAGCTCAAGCCAACGAACACAAGCAAGCAAGCTATAGTTCAATGACAGTATAGTGGCAGTTCAGCTGTAATCCTTTCTTTCTCTAGCTATTCATATGGCATACGAAGAAGGGAGAGAAGAAGAAAAAGAATTGGGAGGAGGAGAAGAAAGGGGAGGGGATGAAGGAAGAGAGGTGAAAGGAAAGGAGAAGGAAGAAGATTGGAAGAGGCTGTGGGAATGAGGTGGAGGGGAGTAGTAGTAAAGAGAGGGGAGAAAGGGGGAGAAGAAAGATTAAGAAGGGGGAAAAGAGGAAGATGATGATAATCATGATTTATTGTTCATGTGTGTGTGTGTGTCATCTGCAACGCTACTTTGGTATAAAATTATACTTTATTCAATGTATTGTTACATCTATAAATAAGCCATATTTATTATAGAAGCTGGAGAAGAAGAAAGAAGAGAAGGAGAATAAGAAGAAACAGAGAATGGGATGCTGAAGAAATTAAGTCAGGGGGTGAAGAGGAAAAGAAGAATGGAGAAACTTTATTTTAAAGAGGTTATGATTTTGGCACGCAGGTCATCCGTTATGCATTCTGAAAGAGGAGGGGGATAAGGAGCAGGAGATGAAGAGAAGAAGAGGAGGATGACGAGGGGCAATAGAAGCTGTAGAAGAGGAGGAGGATGAGGAGCGGCAGTAGAAGGAGTAGAGGAGGAGGACAAGGAGCAGTAGAAGCTGTAGAGGAGGAGGATGAGGTGCGGCAGAAAAAGAGAAGAAGAAAAGGAGGAAGAGCAGCAGAATAAGAAGATGTGTGCTATCTGTAACACAACTGTGATATATTAATCTACTTTATTATCCCATGTTTATGCTATGCGATAGAACCTGGTTTATATTTTTACAAAGCCAGGGGTGGCTCATAAACTATCATCACAGAATACTGTTTGTTGTGTTTTCATTTGACACTTGCATTGCCTGGCTGATTAACTGTATTCAAGACCCAACCACACACTCCCAGCTATGTGTTGGTTTAACTGCAAGATCGATGTACACCTATGTTTCATTTCACGCAGTCATATCCTGGTTTTTCTTAGCTGATGTGCTTCTACGTAGATGTGAAGTTCCAACACTGGTCACATATAATCTGGCTTTTTTGTTTGTTTGGAGAGGGTAGGGAGAGCTCTCCAGTTATCTCGGAACAGTCATAACATCTGATGGGAGATGTTCTGAAGCGATTTGAACAAGAATCGCCATGGTGAAGGTAGCCTTTTGTAAGATGAAAAACATACTGACCAATAAAAAGATGTCATTTACAATGAGAAAATGAGTGCTGAGGTGCTACATAGAACCGGTACTTTCATATGGATGTGAAATGTGGACAATGAGCAGACAAGCTGAAAAACATCTGATCGCTGTGGAAATGTGGTTACTGAGGAAAATGCAAAGAATACCATGGACAGACAGAAAAACCAACCAAGTCCTTCAATAGGCAAATGAAAATCATACACTGATTAGAGAAATTAGACGTAGACAGTCAACATGTTTTGGTCACGTTATGGGAAGAAATAAATTGGAGGAGAAGCTGACAACTGGCAAGATCGAAGGGAAGAGAGCAAGGGGAAGGCAGAGAAGTAAATACCTGGGTGGCTTGGCAACTTGGCATGGTTGAGACAAGAACACAGAGCTGATCCACGACTCTGGTGATCGAGTGAAATGGCGAAACATGACCACCCACACTTACCGACATGGCGCATGATGGATCAATGAAGGGGATCCCTGCAGCCCCACCACAGTGGAGATGGTCCTTTGATACTGGGTCGGGAGAAACGTGTCCACGCCATACTCATGCTGATAGACACAGGCCGTTTTCAGGATTGTAATGATCTAGTCACCAATGTATTTGACTTAAAGAGTTTTAAAAAACTTAGCTTTGTACGAGTTAAAATACAGGTTTAGATTTAAGAGTTAGAACAGGTCTTAGATTTAAGAGTTAAACAATTCAGTCTTAGACAAGAGTTTAAAAAAAACATGTCTCAGAAGAGTTAAAAACCAGTCATAGACTTATGAGTTAATAAACATAGTTTTAGATCTAAGAATTGAAAAACTAAGTCTTAGACTTAAGAGTTAAAAAACGCAGTCTTAGATTTAATAGTTAAAAAACTAAAGTCTTAGAATACAGAGTTAAAAAACTCAGTCTTAAATTTAAGAGTTAAAAACCTCAAGTCTTAGACTACAGAGTTAAAATACTCAGTCTCCCAAGGGATTCACAAAATGGCTAGGAGAGGTAACCACCCAAAACCAAAATCTATTCCAAATCAATTTCAATTCACTTCTATGTTTTCACTGTTCAAGATTTTGGGCACATAAAAGTAAGTTTTATGTGATCCACTTATTTTTTATGGGGCATATCAACAGAAGTGGCAGGGGTAAACATGGCCGAATGGATAAGAGCGCTTGCTCTTAAACTTCCGGTGTGCTGATGCCGATATAGCGGGTTCAACCCTACACCGGTCAGTTGGACTAAAATGTTGACTTCTCATCCTTGACTTAGGGACATAAATTACATGTACCTCAGAAGCCAAAGTAGGTTCACCAGATGGCGAGGGACACTGGTAATAGGGAAAGCTAATCCACACACACACACAACTCAGTCCAGTGCACTAGAAGTAGTAGCATGTATATGGACTAAGCTTGAGATCTAAGCAAGCGACCATAAAAATAAATTAATAAAATTAAAAATCAGAAGAGGTAAAATGGAGAAAGAAGCTCAAAGTAGAAAACAACAAGGCAAGAGAGGCCAAGGAATACACATAAAGATGTATGTGGAAAGCTTAAAGATCTGGGCAACAAATAGGGTAAACAACACTAACTTCATCAAAGTATCAAACGACAGATAGGTTTGGAGAGTAATTGTTTTTGTTGTGCATTTGCTCGCTTTTAACTCAAGTGTAGTCCAAACACATGCTATTATGTCTAATGCACTGGAGTGATTTTTGCGTGTGAATTAGCTTTCTCTATTACCAGTGTCCCTTGCCATCAGGAGAACCCACTCTGACTTCTGAGGTATGTGTAATTTACATCCCCAAGTCAACACTTTAGTACACCTGACCGATATAGGAGTTGAAATCTTATCCATTTGGCATGACCTCCACTGGAGAGTCATGATGGCCGAAGTCTGCTCCGGACCAGGTCCCCAAAGAAGATCCATTTCTTCACTTTGAAGCAGAAAGAATTAACTGCAGCAAGAGTTAGTAAAGTGAGGCAGTATAACAAACATGACAGCTGGAGACACTATACGACTCAACTAAGACACTCAACATTTGCATCAAATAAGCACAGAAAGGATGGTTCCTTCGCCTAGCTGAATTGAGTGCTTGTTGCAACACTGAGCTGTGGATTTCATGTGAAATGCTTTTTCGTCTATCCGAGGTGGTTTGTGTTGTGAACTGCATGTTGAGAAAAATGATGGATGGCTGGTTGCCAAACTATCTAGTTTCCCTTATGCAGTAATGCTTGTGCACCTTCTGATTTTTCTAGTGACCGCTGCTTCCATTGACAATAAACTGTAATTCTAGTCTTCTAGTCGCAGACTATTGTGTTGGTATTTTGGCAGTGGCCTTATGCGTGCATGCTGTTGGTTTTGTCAGGACTGCGGTCTGTTGTGACAGCAAGGAGCTTTCTGTGTGGTTTTTCAATTGCTCAGGAAAGGGTAAATTACGGAGTGACCTGCTGACGTAAAGTTGTAACCGGGAATAACTAACAAAGCACAGAAAAGTATTGCAGTAACACAAATAACCAGAAGTGATCACATGTATACATGTCAAAGGTCAAGTAACGGACCATCTTCCACGCTTTGTGGTGTACTGGGTATATGGTGCTACACCCCCCCCCCCCCCCACATTTTTACTGACCAATTGGCACTCGATGGGTGATGTGGTCAATATCACGCCAGCCGCCTTTACTTCCAAGTACACTTCCTTGAACTCATTTTAGACCAGGTTGACTTGGGATCAAGGTCAATTTTTTTGTAAAATCCCCGCCTCGAAGAGGATTTGAACACATGACCACGAGATTGCAGGCAAGTATACTAGCCATGGCTCCCCTTGACATCACAGTAACATTAAAATGGAGAAAGTCTAGTCGACAAGATTAAGTATTTTAGATGTATCTTAGTTGTACCATGACAAGATCAGAAACTACTTTTATATGTTGTATTTCTGTCCTTCACTTTAATCATTATAAACATTATTTTAATTCAAGAAGAATGTGAGGTGAAACAATTGATACAAGAAAATTCATGACCAGGTGATGTCAGAAGTGCCGCGTGGAGGAAACTCTAGCAAAGGTTAATGGACAGTGTTTAGTGCAGGAGAGCCTGGAATATGATACCACATCTAGTCTGAGAATGGAGCTGGAGGCAGTCAATATGGCATTCTGATGGCTGCATGATAAACAGCACACACATCGTGATTGTAATAGACCCACAGAGCTTGCAGGAGACAGGTATGCTTCGTGTAGAGCGACATACGTCAATTAAAAAATCTAAGATAGGGATCATCCACTGGATTATTTTCCCAGGGCATGCTAGGAACTGAGCAGGCAGGCAAGCTGGCTGAACCTGCACCTCTGAGTGGAGTATTGGTGCATGATAAGAATGATGTGGCCAGGATTCTTTTGGATCATGTGTACAGTGTGGCAGATTGTGTCAGGTCTTAGATATAACTGAACTATCGTATGACTACAGACGGTACTACCTGCTTTCTGTTAGCGCTGAATGTTGGGCGGCACTCACCAAACCCGACACCTCACATTGTGCCAATGGCTTCGGGCGGAGGGGTGCAATTGGGAGGGTAAAAGCCTTACCCTAGTGTTAAAAAATGCAACCTAAAGACTAACTGTCTGGGCAGGGCAGACCAGGCCCTAAGCCTCGGTCAGCAACTGGTCTAGGATGGAAGCTCCGATAGGTAGACAGTTAGAGCACTGCTTTGCTGATCCAGCAGCTTCTGCAGCTTGTCTTGTTCCAGACGTAATGGTATCACCTTTCCTCTGGACTAAACTAGGCAGGCTGAGAGAGGGATTATGCTGCATGGGCAACACATGGTCTCTAAACTCAGCCCAGGCTTTGTGTAATGGAGAGATAACCCTATTTTACAAGCTATCGTCTGTCAAGATGGCCAGGTGCCAGTCAGTCAGTCATAGTGTAGCAGAAGAGATACACCATCATTGCCTGGAGAGAATGGCATGGCAGGGAGAGTGATCAGAGGATCTGACCGACAGTTCTCTGAGAATTTGCCAGATGAACACATAACCAGATTGCAATGGGTATTATTAATATTGGAACTCTTTGCTTGTTGTTGAAAATGAAGAGAAGCACATACGGGAATATCCTGAGTGCTGAGATGTTGGTTCTTGACTCAACTCAATGTTAATTCAGGTACCTGCATGAAAAGTCGCTTAAAAGTCAACATCATTGCACCAGGTTTTATCCCATATGACTCAGTCTCTTTCCACAATGTGCAAAGCCTCGCACAAAGCACGAACACAGTAGCTCTAGCGACGACCTCAGGAGTCTCCGAAAAAATGCACTCGTGGACAAAAGGATATGGCCCGGAATTGAACCCACAACCTTCGGAGCCCAAGTCAGACCACTTCGCAGCGGAGACTCCCATGAAAATCTATTTTAAGCCTGTAAGACTTTGATATCATTATATGCACCTGTTCATGATGTTTAATTGATTGATAAGCAGGTTATTGGAATTCTAAATCCACTTCTTCATTTAAATAATTAAGATTTTAAGATGGAAAAATAATGACAACTCAATTACACAAAATAAACATACACAATAAAAGAAATATATCATACGCATTTATGTTGCATGAAGTATCAATACAAATATGTATTCTGAAAACTACACAGGAATAGTGATTTAACATAGCAGAAACACATTCCTAAAGCTAACAGGAAACAATGACATAGGAAAACAGATTCCTGTATTCTTAAAACTACACATGAAACAGATATATGAATACAGATTTCTAAATTCTGAAAATTATATAGGAAATAACAAAACAGGAAAGCAAAGATAATGTAGTCTTAAAAGTACACACAGAAAAATGTGGTATAGGAATAATATAATAGAGAATCATAAATTCTGAAAATTATACAGGAAACAATAAAACAGCAAAGCAGATTCTTGAATTCTTAAAACTCCATAGGAAATAGTGGCGTAAAATTACACATTCAAATATTCTGAAAACTATACAGGAAACAATGAATGAACACAAAAATATATTTAGTAGGCTTGAAGAAAGAAAACACACACCACTCTTTCCTTTCGTCGAGATTACTATTTACACTTTTTGTGATGTCTTTATCTGTGTCAGTTCTGCAGCAGAACTTTTAAGAAACAATGAAACTTCGTAACAAAAGAAAGCAGAATGAAATAAGACAGTCATTCCTGTTTAATACTAAGCACAAAAAATTGAAATAACAAAACAGATGCATGTATTTTGAAAACTAAGCGAAGTATAAAACAATGCAATATTAGATAATAAAACATATTCATACATCCTTAGAACAACACAAACAAGGGTGAAATATCAAACTGATTTTCATATCATTTTGACAACAAGAAAGCAAAGAAATACAACATATCATCATTAACATTACCAATAGTGGATGTAAAACACAGTGAAAACTCACATTTTACTGCCAACAACATAAGCAGAAACAAGCCATGTGTTCATGTCTGTTGGTTACCAAAACCAGAGATAAAACTCTGAATATCCCTCCAGATGAAATTAACTAATTCAGTACACATGTCAAAGTTCATGGCTCCTAGATGTCTTTTGTTTCTAATCAAATACAGAAGTGGCTAGACTCGAACCTATGACTTGCGATACTCTATCCTCTCCACCTTCACCTCATCATCTATCAGCTTGTAGATGTAGGATACAACTGTGGACTGCTGGATGTCAAGTATGACGAAGGATGGAATCACAGTGCTGCGGAGGAAAATGAGCATAGTTTACATTCAGAACAGTTTTCCCCGTTGTGAATATGAATAATTATTTTCTTATAGCGCTCACTCGCTTTGAACTCATGCGTAGTCCATACATACTACTTCTAGTAGTGCTGGACTGAATTTTGCACGTGGATTAGCTTTCCTTATTAACAGTGTCCCTCGCCATCAGGTGAACCCACTCCGACTTCAGAGGTACTTGTAATTTACGTCCTCAAGTCAAGGACGAGAGGTCAACACTTTAATCCAACTGTCTGGTGTAGAGGTTAAACCCCTTACCTCTGCATCAGCACACCGGATGTTTAAAAACATGTGTTCTTATCCATACAGCCATGCTGACCTCCAATATAAATAATAAAGACACAGACAATATATTGCACAATTTATTGCCTGGCGTATTTAGTTGCATCTTTTTGGGTGGATACTACAAAACTAGTCCAGCATATATTAAAGCCATATAAAATGAATCCGTTTAGCTGAAATACAAAAATACACTGTCGTAAGTTTTAATGGATGACCAGCTCTAAGAATTCTAAACATTTGTGAGTGTGAGTGAGCATACGTGTATGCGAAGGATTGAGTATTTGTGTGCTACTGAGAGGGTGCATAACTGTAAGAGTTTGCATAAATGATCTAAGTTCATATGCAGGTATGTATGTGCTTATGCATGTGTATGTGCGGCGGGCTGGCTGCCTGTCTGCCTCATAACATGGTAATATATATTGTTTATGTTCATAACATTCATTTGACAATGCTTTTTCACCTATGTGAATGTAACAATAGATAATTTATGTATGAAAGATGAGTGACTGGAAGGGTCAAATGGAAAACGGGCCTGCATGCTCAATTTATGACCCTTTGAAAATAAATTTTGTTTGGTCATTTGTTCTTCTTATTATAGTTTATACAATAGTGTTGGTTGTGTTTGCCCACAACTTTCTGTCACATGTGCGCCAATCATTTCTGATACTGATATTCCTCCATTCCATGATTTCAAGCTGTCCAGCATCTCCTCTCTTGGTCTTCCTCTGCCTTTCCCCACTTCCAACTTTCCAGCTGTCATGACACTCTCCAGCTTCCCCCTGGTCACAACAAGCCCAAAGAATGTGGTTAAACATTGTCTAGCATCTTATTCTTGTCATCAGCATTCAGATCAACGACTTCTGCAGTTTTGTTGCCAGGATGAAGCAAATATTTTCCTGGCCCCTAGCTTAGACCTTATCTCTGCACCATCTGGTGGTGTCTGGTTGCACATGACTCTGAAGGTTGGGCAGTCTAAAGCGAAATAATGATTCATTTTTGTCACTGTACTTGGTGTGGTTGATTGAGAACACTCTGGAAGTTTGAGTGTTTCAACTCTTAAATCTAATGGATCAGCATTGAGGCCATTTAAGCCATGAAATCTGTAGCGTCTGTTGGAATGAGACTGATGCAGAGACTTTTCTGGTGACCTAAGAAAGTGCCATCTCCATGGAAATTGGTGAAGAGCTTTCCTTTTCCTTCTCCAAGCTCAGAAACCAGTGTGGTGTGCAACAGGGGTACTAGAACTTCACATCTGCAGAGATGTATATTCATACAATCCCCCTCTTCTCCTTCAAGTGAGCAAGAGGTAGACAATGATACAAGTGGGAAGGTACACATAAAAAGATGGATAACAGCAATCTGACAGAATGTACAGTAAGGACAAGAGACAGTGTTGGAGATCCATTGCAGCCAAGCCTTCATTGTGGAGATGGCACCTGATTGATATTAGGCTGTAACTAGGTCAGGATGCAGCACCGCATGTAAGGGCCAACTGAGATTAGACCTAGGCTGGTAATGTGACCTCTGTGAGTTTCAGGTATTTTATTTGTCAACATACTCCAATTCAATGCCCAGAAGGACTTTAACTGTATACTGTACCCTTTTACTTGGCTGAGTTAATCCTAGACTGTATGAACAAAACATCCACTTCTATAAATAGATAGGACTCCTCAAACACCAAAGTCCAAAATAGAAGAACAAAACATGGAACAAGTTAATTTACCTATCTATAATTTACTTGAAACATAAGATGCCTTATGTGAAACAGATAGAAATGGAATTGAAATGGCAAAGATTGCATTTTCAGATAAAGACTTTAAGAAAAACAAAATCTGAACAACATAAAATGCAAAAGTTTGCATAAGGTAAGTTGCATTATATGGATCTGAAATATGGACAATGAATAAACAATACAGCAAACATAAAGAGGCATCTGAGTTGTAATGATATTTAAAACATAACAAGAACTGGATTGAAATAGTGACAGAAGAACACGTTCTGAAAATTAACATAACAAAGAAGACTTTTTAAAGTATGAAAAGGTGAAGGCATTCATGGCTTGGTCAGATCCAAAGACACGAAGAAACATCAAAGAGAAGACTGAAGGGCACATACTTTTAGGAAAAAATGAAGGGGCAAAAACAAAATAACATGTATAAGACAAGCATGTACAGATCTATCTATATTTGTCCATGCCCAGTATCCACACTCTACTAATGAAAAATCAGATTTGCTAGGCTGGTCACTTGATTCGCATGCCAGATCACAGGCTCCATGAACAAATTTGTTACGGTAAATTGCGTTGTGGTAAATGCTCCTAAGGCAGCCAGAGGAAATACTTTAAAAGACACGTGGGATACTGCTGACAAAGACTGAAATAAATGTCATACATCATTACACAAGGGTGTGGCCACTTGTGAAGCAAACAGAACTGCAAGAGTTGTGAAAACAAGACTGAACAGGAAAACCACCGCAGAAGATCCTCCTCCTGGAATGCCAAGCATTCTTTGCCCACAAAGAACATTTCGAGCCAAAATAGACTGTGCCAGCCATCTTAAAACACACGGCTCCAAACTTTCAAGCCCACTGGATGAAATGAATCGTCATCATTCTTGATGGACAATAACCGTGACAGATCTGTCAATGAAGACATACATGGAAGTAAGAAGGGTGGCACAAGACAGATAACTATGAAATGGAATGATCAGGAAATTTCAAAACCAACTCAATGGCTGAAATACATCCCAGTGATGATGATGAGGACCAATACTGAGAATTGAGCTCTGGACCATTGTACCAATAAGCACATTTACTAACCACAATGAGGGGTTGAGTGGTCTCAAGGTATGGTGTCCGCCTCGAGTGCTGGAGGTCCCGGGTTCAGGCCCATATGAGGACCGGGATTTATTTAAAAAATCCATCTGGACTTCCAGTAATAAAATTTCCCCTGGTCTCTGGGTACTGAGATCGGACGCCCGTGTGTATTGTTGCGCACGTAAAAAATCCCTTGGCAGTTGGAAATCGAAAAAGAGTAGCCTAACGGTGCTGCCCGGGAAAAATTTCGAGTTAAAAATCTACCCTAAGTATTTCAGGATCCTCGCCGATGCAACAGAGTTCATGCATTGAGCTGAGTTTCTCCAGACTCAGGTTTGAGTTAGGAGGAAAACGGAGCACTTATGGGTTAAACCGTGTGCCGTGATGTTGATCCAACGACTAAACTAAACTAACCACTACACCACCACAACTTGATCTATTTTAAACAGAAGCACAATCCACTGACAAAGCATGGACAACCCTACCTGTCTAAAGCATAAAATGATCCTGTTGCTGATCCAGGGTTGAGGAAGAACTTCCCTTCATACTCCAGAGCCTGAAACTTGTGGGTCTGTCCTGAGATCAGAATGTCCACATCCAGCTGACGCTGCACCATGGCTAAGCTCTCTATGTCACCCCAAGGCACCACCTGATGGCCATGGCAGAGTCCAATCCGAAACTGTCCGACAGTCACCACTTTCTGCTCTGGGTAGTTCATATTCTGGAGAAAATTATTAGATTGATTTGATAATAATCAATCATTATTATTAAGATTGTTTTGATAATTGACAGGGTTTGTTGGGTTAGGTACACAGGACTTATAGAACATCTTAATACTTTGGACTTATCATGTTGTTTTTGCTTTGTAGAAATGATGATCCTCTAGCTTAGTCAGGTTTGTAAAACTATACATGTAAAAAAGATGATATACTAATTATTGTTGGCTCTAATGTCCCATTCTCTCTCCCCATGATCCTTGTCATTTCTGCGTTATGGACAAGATTAACACTGGTACTGTACAAAGAATAATGGACTGCATATAATATCAGTTATAAGTTATCTGTTGGGGTATCTTCGTTGCACTCCGGACATGTCCATAGGTCATATAATATGTAGATAACAAACGCTTGGTGAACTGTCATACTTGAATTTATCACATTCAATACTTACAATGGCTCTCACATGGAGGCACTCCATAAAACTCAAAACAATAGCAAGTAAATGCTTAAAATGAAATAACTAAAGGCCGAGCCACACAGACTGCCATATAACTATCTGAGACTCCACAACCCATCCACTCAGTTTCACCACCAATCCCAGGCTGACAAATCTTCACAAACACTTCTCTCGCTGACATTCTCTCCATGTTTTTATACATTCCTCTTGCTTGAGTCTTTATCAGACTTCATGCAATCCCCCACTTCTCAGCCTAACATATCCAATCCTAATATGGCGGATCCTAATAATACAGGTCATGTCATTCCATCTGAATACTTAGGACTTAACTTGTAATCATCATGGTGCTTTTGTTTAGTAGAAATGATGACCCTTCAGCTTGTGGAGTCCCATATAGTCATATGGTAGTCAATATGGCATATTGAGCATTTGATGGGAAAAACACCCTTTTAACACAACTTCGGGCATATTGAGCATTTGATGGGAAAAACACCCTTTTAACACAACTTCGGGCATATTGAGCATTTGATGGGAAAAACACCCTTTTAACACAACTTCGGGCATATTGGGCATTTGTTGCCATACCCATATTTCTTCTTCTTCTTCAGCGTTCCGAGCCATTGAGGTTCTTTGCTGCAAATACAATCCGTCTCCATTCGTCTCTCTGGTGGACCTTCTCTTGCCAGTCGTTGATTCCAAGTGCTTGTAGGTCTGTACATGTATTATCTCTCCACCGCCTTCTTGGTCTACCTCGGGGTCTACGGTCATTTATTTCCTGAGTGTAAGCGAGTTTTGTTTCCCTATTATCTTCCATTCTTTCTATATGCCCCAGCCATTGTAGTCTATTAGCCTTCATGATACCAGTGATTAGCGGGGACTTAAACAGATCATAAATGTCTTTGTTACTTCTTCTTTTCCACTCTCCACTTTGTGTATCCCTAATGGGTCCAAAGATGCGTCTTAAAATTTTGTTCTCAAAGGTTTGTATAGACTAATATGTGGATTCATCCAAGAGAAAACATTGCCAATAAAGACAAATTTCAAGCAAATGAAAGAATAAGAAAAAGTGTCTGTAAGTGTGAGTGTGTGTGATAGAGTGTATAGTAGGCTTAGTGCATGTAAGTGTGTTAGTGTATATGTCTTTCAGACTCTTAGTGCAACTCCCACTTCAATTTATAGACTCCGGGGGTTACGTAGTCAATATCACACCTTTACTTCCACAGGACATTTTCTCGTACCCATTTTAGGATGGGTCGACCTGTTCATTTTCACTTGAATGATCAGCATCAACACTTTGCTATATTTGACGTAGGAGCATCTATAGATTTTCTTAGAGTGGTTATGTTGATATCAATTCTGTACTAACCAATAAGCAATGATCACAAAGTTCTATTCCCAAAAAATCCTCTGTATGATACAAATAAACTGTGGTACATAACTCATAAATAGCTTTCTTTGGTCATGTGATGAGAAGAGAGGCATTGGAGAACATCATGACAACTGGAAAGATCAAGTTGAAGAGAGGCAGAGGCAGACCAAGAGAAATGATGCTGGATGGACTGAGACAGTGGCATGGAAAAATATCATCAGCAGAGTTGATCCAGAACACCAAAGACTGAGATCTGTGGAGAGGCATGAATGCCTATGCCAGCTGGCAGGGCACTTGATGATGATGACCTACCTCATCAAAGTCACCTCTGACAACGTGTACATCACTAGCCAGGGTCTTGAGATAATCAAACGATTCCTTCGTGCACAAGTTGCCTGTACACAGGATGTGCTGAATTTTTCCTGGTACCAGCAATTTCTTAAACCTTGCAGGCAAGGAGTTACAACGATGTGGAATATGCAGGTCTCCGAGCACCAGAACCAACTGAAATTAAAGGACAAACTGTGTTATTTGAATAGACAAAACGAGTTATCTAACCATTGTGAGGGAGATTAAGACACAAAGACAAGTTATCACATACGACGAAAGAGGCAGGCATTTTCTAGCCACATTAAGCAATGACAAAAACTAGAACATTATGACAACTGAAAAGATTTGTGGAAAGAAAGATAATGAGAGACAGCTTTGTATCGTAGAGTGCCACACATGAACCCATTTATGCTGTTAAAATTTGCAAGATATGGAAAAGCATGTCAGTCAGCAATGCTCTTGATCATGACATATTGATAATATTGTTCCATAACCATCTATTATCAGTAGTCATGATTGGTTGATTGGTAGATGAGTCCACTGGAAGACTGAGTCTGAATTCTTAAATCTGAAGTTTAGGTCATTTGAGTCCTGAAAAAGGTTCATTTGATCAGAGTGAAGCTTGAATAGTCACAGAAAATATTGTCCAATGCTTAATTCCTTTATTGAGGCAGCACTACAACATTGGAATTTACATTTGTGCTCCCTGGCAAAGGCCTATGCTCGATGGCATAAAATAAGGGACCAAAAACAAAATGGGCTAATGGAGCTAATAAACCTTAGAAGGAAATCCACCTAAGTAAAGGACATACAAAATGCCAACCACTTCTTTGTGGAAGTTCTTGTAAGAAAAAAGGCAAGGACAACAAAGCCCAACAGAAAATATGGGCAAGCAGAGCCCAAAAAAGCAATCTGCCTATGGGATGAGGGAATCCAGAAATGAAACCTTAACCATCAAAGTTGGAAGATGTTGGCTTAAGTGCCACGGGACTATAAAGCAAACATCTACGCACTACAATGGATGCTATGCTTGATTGCAGAGGAAAAAAGTGGAATTGATGTAAAGACTTTCCTTCTGACCCAGAATCAAAGTACTGAGTAGTCTGCAACAGAGCTCTGCTTCCCTTCTCCAAGCTCAGAAAGCAGTAGGATGTGCAAGACCAGTACTGGAACTTCACATCTATAGAGACATAGGAGGTAACTAGGTCATGATTCAGCACAGCACATACATATTTAATGAGATTTGATCTAAGTTGATTATGTTTCCTCAACCTGTTTTAGATATTAACCCAATACCAGAGGGAATGTATTCTCGACAAGTTTGACCGGTGATGGTCCTCCATGCCACTCTGTCAGCCCGTCCAGATTGTTATCATCATAAACTACCAGTGAATCAAGAGACAAGGAAAAGGCACCAGACTGGACACACTGAGAAAATATAATTAGAAAGTCCTTCATCTGAAGCCCACAGGGTAAACGTAATAAAGGATGACTTAAAAGTACATGGAGAAAAGAATTACAGAAATGGATGTATAATATAGGGAGGGCATGGACGAAAGTGCATGGGAATAGCAAAAGATTAACAACTTGGAGTTGGTTGATGAATGAGGACCTATGCATTTGGTTGAGGACCTATGCTTTAATGGGGACGTAAGGACAGAAGATTAAGAAAGTATTTGGTCCTTAGTTGGCTATGTCAAAGCAGGGAACATAGTCGATCTTCCCTCCGTTAGCTTGACGAATTGTCTGCCTTACTCTTAACTGTGTGTGTATTATCTGTATGTGTATGGGCTCAAGTTTTCAGGATGCCCTACCTACTATCACAACGGGTAGTAAAGACAAAGACGATATGCTTAAAATCCCATGCGTGTAGCAGTGCATGTTTTGGCCTATCTGAAAAGGTTCATAATTGTTTTTCTTGACAAATTCAAAACAATAAAAGACCAAGCTGGTGGAAGATCTTATTTTATAATTAAATTAGTCATAAAATTTCGTCAATCCGTCAACACTCGTGATTTAGTTAGACACGCCCACTGCGTTTAAACCAGAACCTTAAAGTTAATGTAAGGCTAAATTAGATATATTAAACCTGTATACTACATCACATATCAATATTAAATATGTGTATTACCATGGCGAGCTAGATGTGTGTGAAAATGCAGACAAAAACACGCACAACCCTAAAAGTTGATCACTAAGTAGATGATTACCAGCGGAACCTGACACTCGGAAATAGCACTCTTCTGTTGGGAGAGTGTTTGAATGTCTTGCATAACGTCAAAACAGTGATTCGCAATTGTAGTAGCATAAACAAATGACATTTATTTTATATATGTATGTCTAAATATTATAACAAGTGTTATTACAAAATAAAACATTATACTGATATTACATTTAATAATTGTATATGCTTATACTTATAGGCAAGCTAAATTATGTAATAATATAACTTAAGTATATTGCGAAACATTAAAAGTGACTGTTTTGGTTAAATGGCGGTGTCCACAAAATAAACTCAGCAGAATCGTTGATCCATGGATTATTAACAATAATTAACATTCCAAAAATACAAAACGATTTTTCATTACGGCCATCCAATGTACAGTTATGACAATGTGCTCAATGAAATGCACAATTCCAGGTGTTAATCTGAAAGGTATCTTTGTTAATCTATTACAATATATTTTATATAATTATATATATTTAATTTTAATTATTAATTATTTATACTTAGACAAATTTGTGAAAAAACTATTGAATATAGTGACCAGCAGAATATTGTGTTTGTAGATCAGGAAAAGGCTTTTGATAGAGTAGACAGATACAAATTATGGACCATCCTTGAAGACTATGGGATAGAAGGGCAACTGCTAGAAAACATCATAGCCATGTACCACTCGAGCCAAAGTGCAGTAAGAACACAGGAAGGTATATCAGATATGTTCACAGTCAATACAGGAGTGAGGCAGGGATGTGTGCTATCTCCCCTGCTATTCAATATCTACATGGACAGAATTTCCAAAGAAGCAAGTCTCGACAGACCAGATTCAGAAAATTTAGAACTCTTTACTCCAGATGAAACAACTGACCCACAGGGAATAAATGAACTTCTATTTGCAGATGATCAGTGCCTGTTTTACAGCGATGAGGGCAGACTACAAAATCATATTACTAATCTGAGTTCAACCTGCAGCAGATACAATATGAGTATAAACACAGCCAAAACCGAAGTAATGCAAGTTAGCAGATCGCCAGGCCCACTAAATATACAGATAAATAACACACCTCTGAAACAAGTTAAAGAATTCAAATACCTTGGAAGTATGATCACAGAAGATGGCAGATTGGACAGAGAAATTGAAATCAGATGTCAAAAAGCTAGTGCACTTACATATCAACTATCACCCTTACTGAAACATCCAAACATACCCATGTCCGCAAAACGACAGATAATAAACAGCATATTCACAGCAACCCTATGCTACCAATCTCAAACCTGGACTTTATCCAAATTACACCTTCGCAAAATCAACACCTGCGAAATGAGATGCCTGAGGAGAGCTGCCAACTTAACAATCCGAGACCGAGTAAGAAATGCTACTATCAGACAGACTGTGGGATCAACACCTTGTGCCACATTTATTGACAGACAGAAGATCAAGTGGTTTGGCCATGTCATTAGAATGCAACATCAACAACTACCATCACTGGCCTTACATCAAAGATCATCTGCGACGAGACCACGAGGACGTCCAAGAAGAAAATGGATTGACGACATCAGAGACATTGTACAACCTCACGGAATGACACTATCCAGTGCCGTCCACCGGGCGCTGGAACGCAAATTATTCCTCCCCACGACGCTTGACGACAGAAGTGGAAGATGATGATGATGATGATGATGATGAATTATTTAATCATTTTGATCATTTTCATTTAACAATAAATAAATCAATATCAATAAGACACAATAAATCAATCCATGCGCATCATTTTGGGCTGCACGAGAGACACCAGCTGTGTAGCAATGAGATACCTCCTTGACTTCCCGACAATGGAACACAGGATCAAGATCTGGAGTGCTCGTGCATACTTAAAAATAAGTGCAGATGAGCAGCACCCTCTGCATGACGCTATATTCAGAGAAAAGGGTGACAGGCTAAAGAGGGGCAAATCATGGATGGGTCGGGCGGAAGATGTCGTCAGACAGGTCTGCAGTCTTACCAGTATCAACCCCGGCAAGGAATGGGTGCCCGTGCCTCCAGCTTTTAAGTGCACTTTCTCCTGCATTATCACACTCGACAGATGGTGCATAGAGCAGAACCCTGCCGCTGTCAATGCAGAGGTTAACGCGCTCATCTATGAACACGCAGATAGCCCCGAAGTGCTCATCTATACAGATGGATCTGTTGTAAAGCAGCAGAGAAGTGCTGGACATTTACAGCCCGTTCAGCGGGCCGAACCATTCAAGAATCCAGTGGTGCCCACTCTATGACCACGAGCAGCATGACGATGGAGGTGATGGCAGTTACACAGGCCTTCATATGGCTGGAATCACAGCATTATACCAACGTGTGTGTACTAAGTGATTCAATGAGCATGATTCAGAAGGTCGAAGCTGGATCTGTACGTAGACAGTGAACTGAATCGCTGCAGAAGTCTGTTGTCCGTAAAGTCACCTTCATCTTCGTCCCGGGACATTCGGGAGTCGAGGGAAATGAACGAGCTGACAAACTGGCTGGCTCTGCACCCCCTTTAGATGGCCAGCCCATGGATCATGCCGATGTTATTAACGTCCTTAAAGATATGGCGAGAACAGAGGACTTTGACGTCAGTGATTCCACATCGCTGTCCAGGATGAAAGACCTGGGAGTAAGAATCGGCACAGCCAGACGCGAGAGGTACATCTGGAAAACAAAGCGCCTCGTCAACCAACACAGTACTGGCACTATTAGCCACCGGACGCTGATGCATATGCTGGGGGGAGGATCTGAGCACCTATGGACATGTCCGGAGTGCAATGAAGATACCCCAACTGATAACTGATAACTGATAAATCAATAAATTTTGAAAATGTCATGACATTAATTAGAATACAGAGTGACTATTCGCAATAGAATTGCGAATAGAGAAAAATTATATTCGCAATCGAAATAGGTCACGTGATTATTCCTATGCGTGTTTCCATATTACAATATTTTGTTAATCTATTAACGTGTCCTCTGTAGCATAGTGGTTAGTGTCTCCGCCTGGTACACAGGAGCTCGAGGTTCGATTCCCCGCTGGGAGGCAACATTTATTTTTTTTCATTTTCAGGAATTCGGTGACACCAATGCTAGTCTGATGATTTCGCTTTAGGCATATGTTTTCTACGGATTTTGTGTATTAGGTGTTGTTTATCTTGCTGCACAAGAACCTGCACACTTGTCTTTCTGTTCTTATCTGCCCTCTACTTTTGTTGTCTTGGGAATGGAGCTTAGCCACCCGAACACAAGTTCTTCTTCTTCTTCTTCTTCTTCTTCTTCTTCTCTCTCTCTCTCTCTCTCTCTCTCTCTCTCTCTCTCTCTCTCTCTCTCTCTCTCTCTCTCTCTCTCTCTCTCTCTCTCTCGCTCGCTCGCTCGCTGGCTCTAAGTCTCGATATCCCACCTCTCCCTTTCTTGTCTTTACCACTCTTTAATGTCTTTCAATACATCTTTTTCATATCTCTGTCTCTCACACTATCTTCATTATCTATCTATCTCACTCTCTCTTTTCCACCTGCTTCAGATATACCGGGTTTTCCTGCACTTTATATGCGTAGCATTTCCTTATCCTTGTTTATTTATTAATTAATTAGGCCAGTCAATCGAAATCTGGTGTTTGAATTGCCTAGTCATGTCTCTCTGAGGCGAAGCATACTACTGTCAGCTTGGACCAGAACAGAGTCACTCAGAGAGGATGCAATGGAGGCCATAGAAAGTGTCAAATTGAGAGAATCATCACTGCTGCGATATTATCAGCACATAAATACTTAAAATAGTAAATAGTAGGACGGTAACGTAAACAAACATGGATGCCTGGTATTGTTATAGTAAGTGTACAGAAACGAAAGTTAACAATTCTTGAACTCGCCTGGGGACACAATTATTTGTAGGGATCTTTATTTGTATTGGGGATACCTGTTCTGAAAAATTATTCTTGATATTTAAACAGGACTAACGTAATGTAAAAATAACATTTTTAATTTAAAAAATATTAAACATTAGGAACTAAAAGATAGAACTGAGAAACTCAAAGCTTGTGAATAAAGTGTGCTCTATGGATCTGCGGAAGCTACCGGGGGGCGCATCCCCCCAGGCAGCGACGGAGTGATCAAGTGTCGGAATTGATGGATCCAATAGTTGTCTTTCATGAATTTTATTTGCCAAATAAGAGGCAGACCAAGAAAAATTATGCTGGATGGATTGAGACGGTGGTATGGAGGATTATCAACAGCGGAGTTAATCTGTGGAAAGTCATGAACGCCTAAGCTAGCCGGCATGGCACTTGATGATGATGTTGATGTTGAACTAAGAACCAATATCAGTGCACTCAGGGGGTTCCAAATGGTGTTGTTATGTAGCAGAGGGAGCAGAGTTGGGGGAGTGCCCAACCTTGCATAAATATGGGCGAAAGCATAGAATATCGCCCCTGAATCAGCATATCACAACTAGCATAATCACCTAAGTAGACCCTGTAAGGGATACTTTTTACAATAAATAATTTGGGACCGTTATTGGGAAGAGTGCCCATTTTTTTATTGCAGTGATGCCTTCGATTGGTCGCACTGTGAATAACTCACGGTGACCTCACGTGACCAGCCACGTTACCAACAGAATCTGTGAATAATCACTTCAATTATTTACAGTGCACTCCGAATAAAGTTTCCCTAAACATTTACAGAGCCTCCAAGCTGTTTGTACTTTGTTCAGTCAGATTCCATGATTCACTGCCATACAGCAGGACAGGTTTTATATATTAGGGACGTTCATTTGAAACCCGTTCTAATGGCTTTATTACAAAAGCATGAAAGAAACATTAACAGATGTGGTATAATTAAACAAAGTATTCATTTTGAATGAATTATGCACCATGGGTTGGTCAGAAGAAGTCGCCGTAGGCATTCAGGCAAGCATCCCATTGCTTAGGTAGGCAGCGAATGCTGTCTGCAAAAAAGGATTGTGGTTGCTCACTGAACCAAGTGTTTACCGCGTTCATTACGTCTGCATCTGTGTGAAATCGTTGCCCCTTGAGAGCTTTTTTTAGAGGTCCGAACAAATGAAAATCACATGGTGACAAATCAGGACTATAGACTGGATGTTGCAGAATTTCCCACTTCTTCCTTGCTAATGCTTCCTGCACAATCTTTGCGACATGCGGACGAGCATTATCGTGCAACGAAAGCATGCTGGGTCGTTTATTCTTGATGGCTTTTTGCAGCTTGTCTAGTGTTTGAAAGTAGTGGCTAGAGTTTATGTTGACACCAGGGTCTTTAAAGTTGGCCAACAATAACCCTTCATGGTCAAAAAATGCGTTCAGCATAACCTTAACAGCGAAACCTGTAACTTGAATTTTTTTTTGTTTTGGTGATCCAGCATGCTTCCATTGCATGCTGTCTCTTTTGCTGCTCGGTTCAAAGTGGTGACACCATGATTCATCGCCTGCCACTATGCGGAAGAGAAATGCATCACATTGCACTCTGTAACGCAGCTTTCAAACACCATCCCATGCGTTCCTCTTTTTGATGGTCGGTCAACATCTGTAGTATCCACTGTGAACACACCTTCCGATATTGCAGTTTCTTACGAACAACCTTTTAAATTGTCCCAATTGACATATCAAATTCTTTCGCTAGTGAACGTATGCTTCGACAACGGTTCATCTGTACTGCTGCATCAGTATGCAACAATATGCGCTTGACCTGGCTGTCGAAGATCTGTCGTGAACTGACGTCCTTTCCTAAACATTCGTGCCCAGTCTGTCACTGTTGTCTTCGACACACATTTGTTACCATTCGCTGCCAGCATTCTTCGATGAATGTCCACTGGTCGACATCCTTCAAATGAAATAAACTGAATCACCGCTCTTTGAGCTTCTTTGGACGGATTTTGGATCAACCCGGCCATTTTCTCAATTGTCAGAAACAGAACCTATGCACCATGGGACGATAAGCACATGCTCTTTTATTCATTGGTCAGTACTTATCATATGACTATGACATGATCATGTACAACGTACGCAATTACACGCAGTCCCATGTGTTGCCGGGGCCAATAAGGGAAGCAAAGAATAGCAACACTGTAGCCTACCACGCATGTCGTAAGAGGCGACTAAGGAGGCTTGATGGTTCCGTCGCCCTGCTACTGAGTGAGTGCGTGGCGCGACACTTGAGCTGTGAGTTTCGTGTGAAATGCTTTTGAATCTGCCCGAGGTTTTTTGGAATGTGACTGCATGTTCGGAGCGATGGCAGATGGCTATGTCCCAGAGTTGACCGGTTTTTGCCTTATGCAGAAATGCATGGCTGCTGGGCTTCTGGTTGACTGCCACTACCATCGACGATGAACTGTATTTCGTGGGCTGTGTGGGTGAACATCTAGGAAACATACAGATGGGAAAATGACTGCTGATTCCATCAGAGATGAACTCTGGGTTTCGTGGGGGGCCTATTGTGTTGACATTCTGGTGGCGGCATTATGCACAGTGTATCTGTGCGGACTGTTGTTTGTCGAGACTCCTGTCTTTTCCGCTTTTCACCTTGGGCAGTGGGGAGCGTTTTGTGTGATATTCACTGGCACAGGAACGGAGCATAATGGGGACAACCCGTTGCTGTGAAGTTGGAACTGCGACTAACTAACTAACGCAGTGCGGCACGAATGGATTTCAAATGAACGACCCTTATACTTTGGCACTCTCATTCTTACATTCAGTGAAAGTGACTTACTGCATAAGAAATTATTCATTCTCTGAAACTTAGCTTTTACTTTACCTAATCTCTGTGAGAAACATCTGATGGCTGTGGAAACATGGTTTCTGAGGAGAATGCAAAGAATACCATGGACAGACAGAAAAACAAATGACCAAGTCCTACAAGAAACAAATGAAACTGATTAGAGAAATTAGACGTATACAGTCACAATTTTTTTGTCACGTTATGAGAAGAAATAAATTGGAAAACTTGGTGACAACTGACAAGATCAAGGGGAAGAGAATAAGGGGAGGGCAGAGAATTAAATACCTGGTTTGCTTGACCACGTTGTAAGGTTGAGACAAGAACACTGAGCTGATCCAAGACTCTGGTGATCGTGTGAGATGGCAAAACATGAGTGCTCACGCTTACTGGCATGGCACATGATGATGATGATGAATCTCTTTTAATCTTCGTTATACAATGCCCTCTAAAAATACCAGAGATTTTGAGAAATTCCACCATCATGATCTTTGCAATTCCATGTGGTAGAGGATGGGAAAACACCACATTATGATAACTCAACGTTAGGGGTTGAGTATCTACCGGGATAAGTGGACAACTCTACAACTGAGCAGGACAGGGCACTCACTTGTCCTGACAATCAGAAATAGCTGTCAAAGCCAGAGGTAAAAGACTCCTGTGGGTGTGGGAGGGCAAAGGAAAACCACCACACTATATTCCCTAGAACTTGCAGAGATACATTTTGAAGTCTGTGAACGACATTAATAGCTGTCCTGGGATAGCCTCATCCGGTATGTATTGTCATGAGCCACAATGGCATGAGACCATCATTAGGATGTTGTTGGCAAAACAAGAACCAACAATAGCATATATATGTTTGCTTATAAGCAGCGGTGAGATGTGCAGTTGAGTGGTGGGTAGATGCTTGGCTGGTGGCCTAGTTGTCATGGTGGTCATGTTTCAATCTGCATCAGGCATTTTTTGTTTAATTTCCTAGGATCTCATGTCAACCCAGCGTAAAATTGGTACCTGGAAATGTTTTGGGAAATAAAAGTCATCAGCACGATACTAACCTCATCGCCCGCTAATTGCTGAAATGGGTCCAGCATTATCTACCCAATGCAAATTTTCATTTCATGTAAATTTAGAACGACACTAAATGAAGTCATTATCAGGAAATACATAATATAATGTAAAATTTGTTATTATGTTGATTAGTGTGATTGTATTTATTCATGCTTTAAATAGTCTTCTTTCTACTTTGCTGCAGTTTTTGGTCGAGCCATACAGTCTTTGTCAAAAATTGGGGATGAACTGTACTTTGAGCCACTTGAAGATGGGGTAGGTTTATTGCTTCATTATATCTTTCTCCACATCAGTCAGTATTTGTAAATAGCATACTTTATTTACTGTTTTAACTGATGGGCATGTTGCTATCTGATAGACGATAGTTTGTTACATTGTGCTCCAAAAAAATGCATAATAACTATAACCCATGGCTGAAGCGAATGCGACTGAGACCAATTTGCATGGTAAATGTTCATCCACATTGGATGCATGTGAGCACATGGTCATTTCCACCATCACGCACTATCTGACGTCTCACACACTTGGTGTGTGACTTATCTGCAATCATTTCCTTCTTTTCTTTATTCCATTTCTGATCTTTGCTCTCCATGCAACGTGATCAGTGGCGACTTGCTCCCAAGATGCAATATCAATGCCTGTATCAATCATGCCCCGCTTTCACACATACTGTTTTACCTAATGAACGTACAATTGCCTAGAAATTCTCAAACAGCCAATAAAAGCCTGTGTTGATTGTGACATTTTGTTAAGGGCACGCAAAAAACATTCAGAAATTGTAAGTGTACCTATAGTTTAATTATATTTTACTTCAGTCCTTGCAGTAATTATAAAATATTTACATATAAGTTCTTTCTGAGTCAAGAACCTATAGCACAGTATCAACAAACACTTACATTTATTGTGTGCTCGCTCGCTTTGAACTCAAGCGTAGTCCTTACACATCACTTCTAATGGCACCAGACTGAATTTTGTGTGTGGATTAGGTTTCCCTATTACCAGTGTCCCTCGCCATCAGGCGAACACCATTCCAACTTCAGAGGTACTTGTAATTTACGTCCCCAAGTCAAGGACAAGAAGTCAACATTTTAGTCCAACTGTGGTGTAGGGGTTGAATCCCTTACCAAGGCATCAGCACACCGGATGTTTAAAAATGTGCGTTCTTATCCATTTCGTCATGCTGACCTCAGACTTACATTTTAAGAACATGTGTCTTCCTTGTGGCCACGTACAGATGTGAATCACTGACCATTTCACAAACACTAAAGAATCAAATCGGGGCTTGTCAACTTAAAGGTTACAGAAAGGTCATTAGAATATCGTGGATCTAGAAAAATAAAATATTGGCATTCCACAATATCTGAACATCAAAGAAAACTGGTTTATAAACAGTATTCATTTCATCTTGTTCTTCTTGTACCTTGAGGTGTCAAGGGGAAGCATAAACATCGGGAGACTGCCTGCATAAACAGTATTATGTCTTGGAAACTAAAATACTTCAGCCACATCAAACATCATAGTGGTATAGAAAGAACAGTAATAGAAGACATGCTTCCTTAAAGAAACCAACTTAATAGTGGAAGGATGACTTTAAAGACCCCAAAACATAAAAATCCATGAGGTGAGGAAATTGGCAAAGAATTTAGAGTCAGTCATTGATGGGAGCGCCGTTCTTCATACTGCAACATGATGATGATGACTACACATATTCCTTAGTCTGTACAGCTTTACTGGAGCAGCTGACGTAGACTGAATCAATCAGATTTAAATGCAATTTACAATATAATCTGTGGAAAACTAGTTATTTATCTCCTAGCTGTCTGAAAATTCACTATCAGTTTCAACCATATCGTTATGTTTTTCTTGGGACCCATTTCCATGCCAACCTGGCATATTGGGATATAGTCTTCCTCTTTATCTGCTCTTTATCCACCCCATGGAGAATAGGCCCTCAATTAACTCACGTCAAGTCATCTTATATTTTACTGTCTCCTGTAGCTCTCCTCCATGTCCTTCTTATATTATTCATCTCTGTTTCTAATTCTCTTCTCCATGTGTTCTTAGGTCTCCTTCTAATTCTTGGTCCTGTGGGTTATAGATAAAAGATTTTCTAGTTGTAAAATTGATTAGGCTTTCTCAGTGTATGTCCTATCCAATGCCAGGTGCATAGTGCAAGGTCTATATTTTTTGGATCATACAGCACTTGATGCCTGATGGGGCTGGCATCATGCTAGCTGAATTAACTTTAGAATTTTCGGTACTCATTTTATGAGGCTGAGTGGCTCGGGTTGGAGCCATGTAGTCCTGGAAATATCCTGCAGCGGAAGGGATTTAAATTCGGGTTCATAACTGTTCTCAGCATGCACACATGCTGTGCTATTTTTTACCCGTACTTCGCTCTGTGACACAGGGATTACGGATATAGTTTGTAACCCCACATAACGCGTTTGAAACAAAGCTGTGGGCAATTTGGCAGCAGACTGCCTTGCATTGGTTTTTATAAAATGGTATGAGTGCTGGTAATTCAGAAAGCGGTGGCAAACTACTGAATGTAAACTTGCCTAGGAATCACAAACAGCTAAAAAGGATGTGGTTGACTGCGACTTGAGAAGTTGGTGTCTGTGCTTTAAGGATAGTGAATGCAGTTTCACAATCCCGACATATTGGGTTAAAAGTCTAACTCCTCCTGTTTGAGAGCAGAATATTTTACGTTGATTTTCTCAGTCTTATGAGCGACCATCGTTCAGAAAGCTGTAGCAGACTACTGACCATAAAATTGTCTAGTAAATCACAAACAGCCAATCAATGCTGGGGTTGATTGTGAGGTTCTGTAAGGTATTGTGAGGTTCTGTAAGGGATATGCAACCAATTTTTTTTATCTTAGAAGGCTAGGTTGACATGTTTTATTACTCAGAGATATGAGTGAGAGAGAGAATTAATTATCAATACCTATAATTTTGCCATTTTATTTCCAAATCGAAAATACTTACAGAATACTTACTTTCTGTGCTATTTTATTTTACAACAGTTACATCTGAGGGCGGTCAACTTGTGTCGCTCAGCATATGGCTGTTTCCAGTTTTTTCCCAATTTTTTCTCCAATTATATAGACAGTCTGCCAGATAAGAACAGGAATTCTGAAGATGATGATGATGTTTTACTCCGTTGTAAGCTTGGAATGAAGGTATGGCTATTTGAAATTGAAAATTAAGAAATGTCATTGTCTGTCGAAAGAAGCGTCGGTAGAAACAAAAGTCTCTGTAGTAGCACTGTAAACACACATGCATCCTCCTGCAAGTGTCTAGTTTCCCTGTGTAGTACAGAATTGGCCAAGCACGCCAGGGTTTCTTTAAATGTATGGATGTAGCTCCACATGTCTAATTTACCTTAAGGCAATTAAAAGGGTCATTTGTTTTTTTTTTAAAAGAAGAAAAATACTGACTTATTACAACAGTGGTTCTCAACCTTTTTTGACCCATGCCCCCCCCCCCCTTTACCATATGTTCAGAACGTCATTTCCCCCCCCCCCCCCCTTTTCGAATTTCCTCTCTATAAATCCCCCCCCCCCCCCACCCTTACACAGTATACATAAAAATGGAAGCTAAATTTAATAACACATACTAGAACAAGTCTAGACATCTGCATGAAATGTGATTTGCGGGTCTACTTACATTATAAAATGAATTTCATTAGAGCGAGAAGTACAGAACCGTAAAATTTAGATGGAAAAACAATATCAAGTAATCGGTTCTTGTATTAATGCGATCTTGAAATAATCTTAATTTCCCCCCCCCCCCCCCTGGAAACTGGTTGAGAACCACTGTATTACACAGGTGGCTCGTAAACAGTATCATTAAATACTTTGCCCATATTAACTGATGCTAGTTTTGAAAGAAGAGGCTAGAATCAACCAGATCAGTCAGGGACACAGGACATTCAAATGAGGCAGATGAACTGGCAAAGGATCAAGATTCTTTTTAATGGGCTGTGATGGGAGTGCCATTTTGCAGACCACATGCTTCGTGATAATGGCATTGGTAGACAGACAGTAAGTACTCAAGTCTCACGCTCACTGCTTGAAGATATTTCAAGTGTTCTTTTAATGAGTGTGTTGCCTATCTACTAGGACAGAACTTACTGGCACCTTCCCGTCTTCACAGACCGTAGTTTGTCCACAATGGATGCATGTGAAAACCTGGTCATTTCCACCATCATGCAGACAAGGACTTATAACTGGTTACTGTTACCTCTCACTTTGATTCCTTAAGACCAGGGATGGAGTTATACCTCTCCATATCACAAAGCCTGTGCTGAATTGAAGAGACCATGTGTTGGCTATGCAGCATGATCCCTCTCTCTGCCTGACTAGTTTACTCCAGAGGAAAGGTAATATCAATAAATCTGGAACAAGAAAGAACTATATCATCACTAATTCACAGTCCTTCATTTCATGCAAGAGTGAACAAATCAAATCAATGGGGTTCTAAAACAAATTTCAAACAGACAATAGTAAATTCACACAGATCTGTGGCTCTTCAAGAAAATCGTAGTTGAACATTTGATGAATCTTCTTGTTTTGCAAGTTTCTTCACTTTTTATGATATTTTGTTGAAGTTGGTATTGCTTATATTATTATCTATTACTCAGTTATTTATGTTTTCTATGTACATCATTTTCTGTCTTCCTCTGCCTCTCTTGCCTGATATTATCCTACATGAGACTAATTTCTCTATTCTGCCTGAACTGTTGATAAAAAGAAAGATTAGTAACGGACTCTTTTCTACACATTAAGGTACATTGGGCACATGGTATTATTAATATTATGATACAGTGAAACGCAGTTCAGTTCAGTATTTAAAACAACAACAAAAAAGGAAAAAAAATATTATGCCTCGTCCATCCTGCATCTTCAGCCTTTGCACATGGTTCTAGATCCATATTTTTATAGACCATTTGGCACTTAATGGGTTATGTGATTAGTATCACGTTAACTGTCTTCACTTCCCAAGATATTTCCTGGTCATTTTAACCTGGGAAAGACTGGGAGTCCAGATCACTTTTTAAAATTTGAATCTGCTGTACTGTTGATATGCTCCATAAATTTCATTGTTGATACATCACAGCTAATAAATAATGTCCACACATAATAGTAGACTGAACTGACTTATCCAGTTGACTGGCACCTGGCCATCTTGACAGACAGTAGTTAAGTTTGTAAAATAGTTATACCTCTCCATAGCACATAGCCTGGGCTTAATTTAGAGACCATGTGTTACCCTTGTGACATGACCCTCTTTCTGTCTGCCTAGTTTACTCCAGAGGAAAGGTAACACCAATACATCTGGAACAAGACAAGCTGCAGAAGTTGCTGGATCAGCCTGTCAGAGCTTCCATCCTAGATCAGTTGCTGACCAAGGCTTAGGGCCTGGTCTGCCCTGCCATGACATTTAGCCTTTAGGTTGCATTTCCTTGCACTAGGGTAAGGCTTGTACCACTCCTCTGCCTGAAGCCATTGGCACAATGTGGGGTGTTGGGTTTTGTGAGCGCCGCCCAACATTCAACACTAACAGAAAGCAGGTAGTACCATCTACTGTTACATCTGACTATACATCTGACTAAGACCTGACTTAAAGCCAGATCTTATCCAGCTAATGAGAAAACTATGAAGCAAAAATAATAACACTCACAAAAATCTCAAACTCATCAGATTTCGGCTAATGTCCAACTTGGCAGTTCATGATCAGAATGTTTTAACACTTCAGGTTATAATATTAATTGTTTTGTTGCAGTTCAGTGTGAATTTCTTATTTTTTACTCAGTCAATCCTGGCGGTGTTCAAGTCCCTGTCCACGATTGATAAAACGGTGGAGAAGTGTCGGATTTCTTTAGACCCAGCTGAAGCTCGGCTCGTCTTTCAGATGTACTGCAGGCATGGTGGGTGTATACATTTTATATGTGTTTAAAGGTTAAAGGGGATCTCTGTGCTGCAGATGTTGTGGGTTTATTTTTGTGAGGTTGCACAATTGATTGCTTGATGTATTTCTCTACATCTGATCAGGTGAAATCTGCAGATTATTGTTGTTTGTGGCCTGTATTTATATTCACTAAAGGAATCCATTTTTTTTTTTTTGAATTTCTGAAACATTTATATTAATTTTTTCTTGAACCAAATAAGTTTTTTGTAACATTTGTATTAATTGTTTCATCACCAAAGTATCTTTTCTGTAACATTTTTGTATTTATCATTTCCTCACCAAAATAACTTTTCTGTAACATTTTTTTTATTCAAAAGCATGGATCCTTCACTGTTTTTATATTATATTTCTCGAAATTTGAAAGTCGAAAATTTCGATTTAAAAATCTACCAAAAGTATTTCAGGAACCTCGCCGATGCAACGGAGTTCGTGCATTGAGCTGAGTTTCTCCAGACTCAGGTTTGAGTTAGGAGGAAAACGGAGCACTTATGGGTTAAACCGTGTGCCGTGATGTTGATCCAACGACTAAACTAAACTAAACTATATTTCTCATTTTTAATGATTATTGAGTACTCCTCTGACTTGCACTTCATGAAAAGTAACGTGTCTCTTGTGCAGGTATCATCAAGACTCACAAGTTAGCCTTTACAGAGTGTGAAACTTTACAGGCTGTCTTCTCAAAGGATATGTGCCCAAACAAATTAACAGCAGTACCCAAGTATGTATTTATTGTAGACTTTCACTTGTATGAATAAAGGTAATTTCATAGTTGCAGTTTCCACATAATGCATGAGAATAGTTCTTCTTCTCCTTCTTCTACTCCTTCTAATTCTCCTCATCCTCCTCCTTCATCTTCTTCTTCTTTCTTCCTCCTCTTCTGCTCTTATAGTTTCTTCTTCTCCTCCTCCGTCTTCTTCTTTCGTCCTCTTCTTCTTCTTTCCTTCTTTCTCCCTTCTCTTCTTTCTTCTTTTTCTCCTCCCCCATCGTCTTCTGCTTCTTCCTTCTTCACCACCACTATCCAGGTGTTGCCTGTCATGTCAGGTCAAGAAACGACGTCTGGTAAAAGCTCTGAAAAATGTTTCATGCATGATGATATTGTCCTCAAACATTCTGTCTGTAATATAACGTAACATCATATGATAAATATGTGTACATAAACTCACACAATTTTCCAGAAGCATCTAATTCTATTGAATATTACTTCAGTTTACTAACAAATAGATTTTTGTAATAATAAACAGTGTGAATGAATTTGTTTGTTTTATTAATGGATCATGTTTTTGTAATAAGTTAGTTAGTCGTGGGTGCAACTTCACGCAAAGGGTTGCCTCATTATACTCCGTTCCTGTGCCAGTGAATATCACACAAAATTCCTCACTGCCCCATGTGAAAAGTGGAACAGACAGGAGTCTTGATAAACCAACAGTCCACACAGGTATACTATGCATAATGCCGCTGCCAGAATGCCAACACAAAAGTCCACCTCGAAAAAACAATTCATCATCAATGAAAGTGTCACTAGAAAACCAGTAGTCACACATTACTGCAAAAGGCAACCCAGTTAGTTCAGCGACCGGCCAGCTGCCATATTTCTGAACATGCGGTTCACGCTATAAACAACTGCGGACAGATGTAAAAGCACTCCACATTCAGTTCACAGCTCACAGTGTCACTCCATGCACTCAACTCAGTAGCAGGGTGACGGAACCATGCATTACCAGTCAACATGAGGAAAATATGTAAGCAAACCGTAGCCACAAGCATAAACACTCCAGAGGTCTTAACAGCTCAACCGCCCATCCTTCATGTTGGGGACCGGAAGTCCAATACCAGTTTGTAATAATAAACAGTACGATTGAGTTTATTTGTTTTATTAATGGATCATATTTTTATGTTGTGCATTATTTTATATACTTCTTTTTTTTATGCAGGTCTCTAAACTTATTTTTCTGTATTAGTTTGTCTATTGCTTATTTTTTAAATCATTTCTGTCATTTACAGACTGCTGTGTGATGCCGTGTTAAACTTTCAGAACAATCAGGAAGAGATAACTCTCATTATCAGACCTGATTTTATGGCCTTGAAGAATTATGTAGATGATGAAGCAGGTAACACTTTTAAAATGCCTTGTAACTTTGCATTACTTCTTTCTAAAATATCCTGTAACTTCACATCTCTTGCTTCTAAAATATCCTGTAACTTCACATCACTTCTAAAATATCTTGTAACTTCACATCACTTACTTCTAAAATATCTTGTAACTTTGCATAATTTGCTTCTAAAATATTCTGTAACTTCACATCACTTCTAAAATATTCTGTAACTTTGCATCACTTGCTTCTAAAATATCTTGTAACTTCACATCACTTCTAAAATATCTTGTAACTTCACATCACTTCTAAAATATCTTGTAACTTCACATCACTTCTAAAATATCTTGTAACTTCACATCACTTCTAAAATATCTTGTAACTTCACATCACTTCTAAAATATCTTGTAACTTCACATCACTTCTAAAATATCTTGTAACTTCACATCACTTCTAAAATATCTTGTAACTTCACATCACTTCTAAAATATCTTGTAACTTCACATCACTTCTAAAATATCTTGTAACTTCACATCACTTCTAAAATATTGTGTAACTTCACATCACTTCTAAAATATTGTGTAACTTCACATCACTTCTAAAATATCCTCTAACGTCACATCACTTCTAAAATATCTTGTAACTTCACATCACTTGCTTCTAAAATATCGTGTAACTTCACATCACTTGCTTCTAAAATATCCTGTAACTTCACATCACTTGCTCCTACAATATCTTGTAATATTACAAGGACTTCATTCTGAAAACTTCTGTCTTGTTAATAATTTGTCCTGAAGTAGTTTCCTGCTACAAGTCTGTGATGTGATAGCACCATCATGTTTTGTAGGCCTGAATGCATGGAGGAATAGGCAGCCAATTCTCACTTTTGCAATCGACAAGTCCAGGTGTTGAACCCGTGTCCAACCGCGCTCATGACAATATCAGCATGCTTTGCTATCAACTTTACTGACACGCCCACCACCTCTGTTTCCAACACCCTCAGTCTTTCCAGTTGTCACAATATTCTTGAGATGTCATCTTTTCATATAGTGGCCTCAATCTTTCCAGTTGTCACAATGTTCTTGAGAACTTGTCTTATCATATTTTAACCTCAATCTTTTCAGTTGTCACAATATTCTTGAGATTTTGTCTTATCATAGTGTGGCCTCAATCTTTCCTGTTGTGACTATGTTCTTGAGACCTTGTCTTATCATGACCAAAACACGATTAAAAATCTCTTGTTCTGATGTAGATCATTTCCTGTCTTTGTGACTATTCTTCTTGCGGCACTTGGATTGGAAACTTCATAACCACCCATAAGATTCTGCATTTTCTTCTGCTGCCTGTTATCTCCCAGCCAGACAATGGTCCTCAATCAACTCATGCCAAGGCCTCCTCTTTAGACCCATTTATTAAAAAAATTCCAAAATTAGCTCCGAAGCAGTTTGCTGCTATTGGTCTGTGATGTGGTAGCGCCAACATATTTTGTAGGCTTTAAAACATGGATGAATAGGTGGGCAGTCTTTCCCTCACTTTAACAAGTGACGAGTGCAAGCATCGAAGCCGCGTCTGACTGCTCATGATATTACCATCACAGTTCGCTTTCGCTATCAACATCATTTCGCTCCCACCAGAACCATTTATGCTTGCTTGGATTTTTCAGCGAAAGTTTCTTATGGGATGAGGTAGCTGATCCCATGCCAACCTTCCTTCGTCACCTCTTATGACATGCATGCTAGGTTACAGTGTTACTACTCTTTGCTTCTGTCCTTAGCTCCATTAACATGGTGTTTGTCCATCAAGAATGATGATGACCATTCATTTCATCCAGTGGGGTTGATAGTTACAATAAAAAATTACTTTCAAGATGAATTGCATTAAAGTGAGGAAGAGTTGCGCAATTTGTTAACTGCACTCTCTCGCCTAAGTCCATCTGAATCCAGTGACAAGACAAGTCAAGACGACTGGAGACAAATACAGGTGCAGTGGATGACCAGGGCGCTCTATGTGCCTTGTCGTGCTCATTATGTTCCACAACACTTTACGGGTAAACGTCGTCTTGCCCATTGAATCATCAATGATTTCTTCTGCGCAGTCTGCCAAATCCTGTCTTCACATGCTGTGCCGTGATGTTGATCCGTCGACTAAACTAAACTAATGGTGACGGTATCATTGATTGAGACAAACTCTATTTCTTTTACTCTTATCCAATTTGCTGTCACTATGTGACTATAATGTTTGTTTTTGTGCTGGTATAATTTTCATGTGCTTCAACAATAACAACAACAAATTTGGTTGCATGTTCATTACCAGAATTTGCAGTCAACCTCATCATTTATTGGTTGTTTGTGGTTTACTAGGCAATTTTAGTTGAGTAGTTTGCCATTAGCCGACGCTGTGGCTTAGGTGCAGTGAACACATTTCACAATTCACTGTCATACCAAGTGAAGGGTGTGAAATCTGGAAGCAGACCACTTGGTGTTAATTTCAGTGATATGCAGCATCGGTCATTAAGAAAGCAATGGCACATTCATCATCATCAAGTATCCTGCCAGCTGACGTAGGCATTCATATCTCTCCACACAACTCTGCTGCTGATATTCATCCATGCTACCGTCGCAATCCATCCAGCATCATTTCTCTTCTTCGGCCTCTGCCTCTCTTCCCCTTGATCTTTCCAGTCGTCGCAATGTACTCCAATGCCTTTCTTCTCATCACAATATCAAAGACAACTGTTTGTTTCTTTCTTATTGTTGTATATAATGTTCTAGTTTCATTAGCCTCTTTCAGGCAATCGTTGTTAGTTACTCTGGCAGTCCAAGGAATTTGCAACATTCGTCTTAGGAACCACAAATAGCAAATTGCAGAGTATAAAAATTGCCCAATTAATCACAAACAGCCAACAAATGTTGGGGTTGATTGCAGTTTCCTGTAAATGGCATGCAACTAACTTTTAGTTTGTCACTGCTTACAGAATGACCAATGCCTCATACCTTCTATATCGTCGCAAAGCGGGCTGCTTCAAATCACTGTGGCTGATTACAAACTTCTTAACTCAGTATGTTTGGGAATTATGGAACTACTCATCCTATGTCCTCTAAACCACAGCACCAGTGCTTTAGTATTTGATGCAGTCTTCAGTTATGTCGTAGTCTTCAGTTATGTTGTAGTCTCCTGTTATGTTGTAGTCTTCAGTTATGTTTTAGTCTTCAGTTATGTTGTAGTCTCCTGTTATGTTGTAGTATTCAGTTATGTTGTAGTCTTAAATAATGTTGTAGTCTCCTGTTATGTTGTAGTATTCAGTTATGTTGTAGTCTTAAATAATGTTGTAGTCTCCTGTTATGTTGTAATCTTCAGTTATGATGTAGTCTTCATTTATGTTGTGTCTTCAGTTATGTTGTGTCTTCAGTTATGTTGTAGTCTCCTGTTATGTTGTAGTCTTCAGTTATGTTGTAGTCTTCTGTTATGATGTAGTCTCCTGTTATGTTGTAGTCTTCAGTTTTGTTGTAGTTTTTGGTTATATTGTAGTCTTCAGTTATGTTGTCTCGTCAGATCCTCACAAGGTGATCCACACAGAACTGACCTTGTCTCCTGAAGAGTTTGATCAGTATCAGGCGGGAGTAGATGCAGATGTCACCTTCTGTTTACGAGAGCTTCGAGTGAGTACCAAAGGCAATCTCTGTTAGACCAGAGCTGATGTATACAGTAGTAGATTATGTTGGTATTATTTTCTTCTTCTGCGCTTGTCTGGAATGCTGTTTTAGGCGTAATTGTATTGTGTCTGTTTACAGCAGAGCTGCAATATTTGCACCTTTCGGCCGACACATCCGGCTTCTTCAGGCATTTGTTGACTGAGGGTATTATGTTGAGTAATGAAATTTCTGTCATTTTGTACTGAGTATCCACCGGGATAAGTGGACAACTCTGTAGCTGAGCAGAGTAGGGCACTCGCCTATCTTGACTGTTGGAAATGGCTGTCAAAGGCAGAGGTGAAATACCTCCATGTGGACATGGAAGTCAACGGGAAACCACCACATTATCTTCCCAAGATTTCATTATAAGAAGAACAAGAAAGAAAATAAAAATGGAAATTTGTGAAGAACAGTATGGATTTGTGGAAGGAAAATGTAAAAACAATGCAATATACACATTATGAACACTAATAGAAATGGAAAGTGACAACTTTAAAGATCAAGGGAAAGATTGGCAGACCAAGAGAAATTATGCTGAATGAATGAGATGGTGGCATGGAGGAATATCATCAGCAGAGTTGATCCAGAACACCAAAGACAGATCTGTGGAGAGACACGAACGTCTAAACTATCTGTCAGTTAAAAAATCAAGAAGCTGCATGAAGATGTAAAAATAATTTTTGAATTAAAGGACATTTTTCATGCTTTGGGGCATATTGGGCATACGTGCTGGCCCCATAGATTTGTAGACCAATCGGCAGTCAGCGGGTGATATGGTCAGTATCACATCTGCTGTCTTTAGTTCCCAGGAATGTCCTGGTACCAATTTTAGATTAGATCAACCTGAGTTCATTGTTTTTCTTGTATCTCCTCGGCAAAGATTCAACAGAAGAAAAGGGGAAGAGAGACATTCTAAGGATTGAACTTCTACTAGGTTGCAGTTTTGTGTGGCGGGTTGACCAGCTGCTTTTCTATCTTTCTATGAATACCATGACATCTAGCTTAAGAATGGAGGTGGAGGCGGTCACTGCAGCTTTCCGCTGGATTGTCGCTTGTCGTCCCTGGGGGAAAAGTGGAACCAACAAGCACACCTGTTAATATTCCTTGTCTAGGTTTTCCTCTGCAGGGGACCTTTGTCTACACACCCCCCTTTTATTTTTAAAGTCTTTTAATCACTATCTCTCTCTCTCTCTCTCTTCAACAGACAATACCCCCCTTCACGTTCCTTCAGCACATACCTCCACTAACACAGGTTTCGAACAAAATGATAAAACATTTATTGCAGAAAAGTGTCAGTTGAGTGTGCAATGTATGTGTGTGAATATATGTAATCTGATCTATCTTGAATGTGTGACAGAATATACTCTAGGATCAGCCTCAGAGTTTTTCTTCATGATACAGCCATTCGACTTCACACAGCACATAACGTGGAATCTCTCACCCGGCTGCTTCTCTCTGACTGATGATGGTTTTGTTGTCAATATGTTCTGGAAACGTATTGAAGAATATAGTCTCCACTGAATTCTATGTTAGTTCGAGTCTTCACATATACACATTCGACACTCTGTAAGATTTATATTTCCTGTGAATGTCAGATCAACACTGCTTGATTGCGTAATTATGGTCCTTTTAGTTTCCAAAAATCACGATCGGTAATATATTCCTTGTATTGGAAAATTATCAACACCAGTCCAACACAATATAGTTGATATACTGAGGATTGTCTTTTCTATAGTCTATAGTAAATAGTCCTCTTCATCATGATTTAAATATATTTTATGCTTGTCTTTATCACCTCACTTAGAGTGAATCAGGTTCCTGGGTAATTTTAACTCACACTGGTTTTACCTTCTGGTGACACAGGGTTCACCGTTTCCTATCCTGTATTACTTCACCCAAGTCTGACCAAATGCTTCGGCTCAGATGGGTAATCACCTTAAATGTCAAGTGCAGGGAACCTGTTGAGTAAAACAACAGCCTGTGAGAGAACTTAACTCCGACCTATGATATGTGAATGTAGTGAAGTGGCTATATTCAGTAAATACCAGCTATAGATCCTACTAGAGCTATATTCTGGTATAAGACAGAGTAGTTCAGCACTCTACCCTATACCAGGTAAAAGAAAGACACGCTAAAGCAAAGCACATAAATCCTAGTATAGACTTATCCTTCTGACTGTACAGACACCTTACTCTACACAACCTAAATCACTCTTCAGCCTAATGCTGTCGCCTTGGTATACTACGTTTACACATGAAAGTACACTATGCTAGAGTTCTAATCTGCATTTATATATATAATCACCTTATTGAATTTTATTTTAGGCTTAGAAGTATATCATTTAATTCCCATGAAGGGACAGGGCGGGTTATCTTTACACAACCTAAACTCTGTGATATATTTTCTATTTCAGCACTGAAATACATTCCCACTCCAATCGATGTTAAGTCCAACTGTTCACACAGTTTAAAACTGTTACTGTCAACAGATAAATTGCCTGTCCTACGTCACTGGGTTTTTCCATCCCACCCAATCATCCCTGCTCCTATTCCGTCCTTTGATCCTCGTACATCAACATGCTAACAATAGTCTTTGATAAAGACGATCTCCCGGTATCATTGCTTTTCGGTTGTTCAAAGGACTTGGTTCATCGTATTTCAAAGATATCCAACTGTTTGATCATGCTTCGAACGTCCTGGCGATAAACGATCTTCCTTGACATCGTTAATTATCCTTTGATCTCGCCTAGTTTTCCCGGAGACCACGCGATCTACGTTCACGTCTTTCAAAAGTACGGCGATTGTTTGAAGTAACGATCGTTTCCCTTAAAAAATTACAGGACCGTCACTTTCTCACTTAACTGTTTCTGTCGTTTAATCCATTAGGAGCGACACCTGCCAGCCAATTCACGACATGGATCGAAAATATGATACACACATACATCGTGATTGTAACTGATTTAGAAAGCATGCTGAGGAAGGTGAGGATAGGCATGCTTCATGCAGAGTGGATTGCTTCGCTTCAGAGGTCACGGGTGGCAAGCATCGCCTGGATCTTTTCTCCGGGGCATGCCGGTGTGCTGGGGAATGAACAGTGGGACAGATTGGCTGGCTCTGCAAAACTTGGTGGAGTATTGATGCATGACAAGGCAGACGTGGTTGCGGCCTTGTGGGAGCATGTGTACACCTCGGAGGAGCAAATGGATCACCATGGTCTGGCAAGAATGAGGCAGCGAGGAGTGATGAGGGGATCTGGCTGATGCTCGATGCTCAGAGGAAAGGCTAGACGGACATATAATCAGATTGCTACTGGTACTCTTGGTGTTAGGACTTTTCGCTGGCTGCTGAGGATGGGGACAGAGCACCTATGGGAACGCCCCGAATGCTGTGATGTTGGTTCCTAGATCAATCAATCAATCAATCTTTCTATGAATGAAATAATGTATGCGAGCAGAGAGTTAACAAGGGCAGAATGTCAGACGGGCTTTCGTGCCCAATTATTAACCATTTGAAAATAAAGTTTGTTCGTTCTCTATTTTTACCAATTGTTTTTGCCTAATTGTCTTCAGGTTTTTATCATATAAGTTGTTTGTTGCTGAGTAGAACCATATTGTTACTTGTCAGTCTTGCAGTGTATCTAAGGAGACTGATTAGACCACGTTGAGGCTGGACACGTCCGTTACAATGACAGCAGATGGATTGACTTTTCTTTGTTTTTCTATAGTCTGTCCGGAAATTTATGCCGTCATTCAAGATCAATTATTTTGAAAACTATCTGTTGCATCGTTATGAAATTTTTCCAGCCGTCTTATATTTACCCCCACCCAAGGAATATGTCTTTGATAGGTCCCAAAACAACTTAAATCATTAAAAGCGGCATCATTCCTTTGATGTTTTGCTTAACAACTAGTGATTTCTTGTTAAAAATGTTATGTTTACGGTAATGAGGACCTGCAAATTCAGATGACAAACAAAGGCGTATCTGGATTCGTATGGGAGTGGGTGCAATCAAAGAAGTAGCTTACAGTCGACAGAATCGGCTGCATTGCACAGGGTTTTTATCCCATATGGCTCAGTTTCTTTCCGCAGCGCGGAAAGCGTCGCACAAAGCACGAACTCCGTAGCTCCAGCGACGACCCTCGGCAGTCTCCGAATAAAATGAATGATGCGGCCCGGACAGACAGACAGAAAGGTAGGTAGGTAGGCAGAAAGATAGGTGGGTGGATGGATGGCTGGCTGGCTGGCTGGCTGAGTGGGTGGATCGGTTGGTCGGTGGGTCGGTCGGTCGGTGGGTGGGTGGGTGGGTCGGCAGGCAGGCAGGCAGGCAGACAGACAGATAGATTAGATAGATAGATAGATAGATAGATAGATAGATAGATAGATAGATAGATAGATGGATAGATAGATAGATAGATAGATAGATAGATAGATAGATAGATAGATAGATAGATAGATCGATATCGGTAGGTCGGTCGGTTAGTGGGTGGGTGGGCAGGCAGGCAGACAGACAGACAGATAGATTAGATAGATAGGACAGACAGATAGATTAGATAGATTGATATCGGTAGGTCGGTCGGTCTGTCGGTGGGTGGGTGGTCGGGCCGGCAGGCAGGCAGATAGATAGATAGATAGATAGATAGATAGATAGATATATAGATAGATAGATAGATAGATATCGGTAGGTCGGTCGGTTAATGGGTGGGTGGGCCGGCAGGCAGGCAGACAGACAGACAGATAGATTAGATAGATAGGACAGACAGATAGATTAGATAGATAGGACAGACAGATAGATTAAATTAGATTAGATAGATAGATAGATAGATAGATAGATAGATAGATAGATAGATAGATAGATAGATATCGGTAGGTCGGTCGGTCGGTCGGTTGGTGGGTGGGTGGGCCGGCAGGCAGGCAGTCAGGCAGACAGACAGACAGATAGATTAGATAGATAGATAAATAGATAGATAGATAGATAGATAGATAGATAGATGGATAGATAGATAGATAGATATCTGTCGGTCGGTCGGTCGGTATGTGGGTGGGTGGGCCGGCAGGCAGGCAGAGAGACAGACAGACATACAGACAGACATACAGACAGACAGACAGACAGACAGACAGATAGATATATAGATAGATTGATAGATAGATAGATAGATAGATAGATAGATAGATAGATATCGGTACGTCGGTCGGTTGGTCGGTGGGTGGGTGGGCCGGCAGGCAGACAGACAGACAGACAGACAGACAGACAGACAGACAGATAGATAGATAGATAGATATATTAGATAGATAGATAGATAGATAGATAGATATCTGTCGGTCGGTCGGTCGGTCGGTATGTGGGTGGGTGCGCCGGCAGGCAGGCAGACAGACAGACATATAGATTAGATAGATTAGATAGATAGATAGATAGATAGATAGATAGACAGATAGACAGATAGATAGATAGATAGATATCTGTCGGTCGGTCGGTCGGTATGTGGGTGGGTGGGCCGGCAGGCAGGCAGGCAGATAGACAGACAGATAGATTAGATAGATTAGATAGATTAGATAGATAGATAGATAGAGATAGATAGATAGATATCGGTACGTCGGTCGGTTGGTCGGTGGGTGGGTGGGCCGGCAGGCAGGCAGGCAGACAGGCAGACAGACAGACAGACAGATAGATAGATAGATATATTAGATAGATAGATAGATAGATAGATAGATAGATAGATAGATAGATAGATAGATAGATAGATATCTGTCGGTCGGTCGGTCGGTCGGTCGGTATGTGGGTGGGTGCGCCGGCAGGCAGGCAGACAGACAGACATATAGATTAGATAGATTAGATAGATAGATAGATAGATAGATAGATAGATAGATAGATAGATAGATAGATAGATAGATAGATATCGGTACGTAGGTCGATCAGTCGGTGGGTGGGTGGGTGGGCCGGCAGGCAGACAGGCAGACAGACAGACAGACAGACAGACAGATAGATAGATAGATAGATAGATAGATAGATAGATAGATAGATAGATAGATATCGGTAGGTCGGTCGGTCTGTCGGTGGGTGGGTGGTCGGGCTGGCAGGCAGGCAGATAGATAGATAGATAGATAGATAGAATAGATAGATAGATAGATAGATAGATAGATAGATAGATAGATATCGGTAGGTCGGTGGGTCGGTGGGTAGGTGGATGGGTCAGCCGACCGGCAGACATTCAGACAGACAGACATTCAGACAGACATTCAGACAGACAGACAGACAGACAGACAGACAGACAGACAGACAGATAGATAGATAGATAGATTGATTGATTGATTGATTGATTTCCACCAGAAACCGAGCCTTGTCAGCTAGTTTATTTATATAATCACGTTTCATGAAAGAACCCACATTTGGAGACGCCTCTGAATCTTCGCGCTGTTTGTTTGAAAACGAAAGTCACGTGAAAATTTTGAATAATTTGGGTCGAATCTTGGGGAAGCTGTAAAACTGTTAAAATCATGGTCGTAATCTTTAAGTCATAATTAATATACCGTATATAAGCTAACTTTAAAATCTGCTGTAAAATCTCCAGAACAAAAATTGTTTTGTTGGGTGGACATAATGATAACGTTATATACTAAATCTCATCATTTTATCTCAGCCCGTTACTGAGATATTGAATTTTATATTGAGGCAACCAAAAAAAAACACACTATAGCACACCTACCTCCATGTGTTGTTGCAATGGTGCAGTGGCTAGTATGTTTGCCTGCCATCAAGTGGTCATCGTTCATGTGTTATATAAACCTTGTGATGCTCATATAAGTAGAACATATATATGGTGCTCTCTTGGTGCTCACATAAGTAAAACATATATATGGTGCTCTCTTGGTGCTCATATAAGTAAAACATATATGTGATGCTCTCTTGGTACTCATATAAGTAGAACATATATATGATGTTCTCTTGGTGCTCACATAAGTAGAACATATATATGGTGCTCTCTTGGTGCTCATATAAGTAGAACATATATATGGTGCTCTCTTGGTACTCATATAAGTAGAACATATATATGGTGCTCTCTTGGTACTCATATAAGTAGAAAATATATATGGTGCTCTCTTGGTGCTCATATAAGTAAAACATATATGTGATGCTCTCTTGGTACTCATATAAGTAGAACATATATATGGTGCTCTCTTGGTACTCATATAAGTAGAACATATATGTGATGCTCTCTTGGTACTCATATAAGTAGAACATATATATGGTGCTCTCTTGGTGCTCACATAAGTAAAACATATATATGGTACTCTCTTGGTGCTCATATAAGTAGAACATATATGCGATGTTCTCTTGGTGCTCACATAAGTAGAACATATATATGGTGCTCTCTTGGTGCTCACATAAGTAGAACATATATATGGTGCTCTCTTGGTACTCACATAAGTAAAACATATATATGGTGCTCTCTTGGTACTCACATAAGTAAAACATATATATGATGTTCTCTTGGTACTCACATAAGTAAAACATATATATGATACTGACAAAAGTAAAACACAAACATGGTGCTCTGTTGATGTTCACATTCTTGAAACAAAAATGCAGTCCTCAGCCTCTGTTGGTGCTCATATATTTGAAATATCATTAACAAGGCGCTGTGCCAATACTGGCGTACACATTTAAAACATCAGTAATGCTATTCATTCTCATCTCTTCCCTGAAGGCTGTTCTTGCGTTTGCCGACATTACGGGCCTGCCAGTCACACTACAGTTTGAAGCTGCAGGAAGGTATGTGTGATAGTAGTGATGACATTCATAGGTGGTAATTTGTAGCTGTCATCTGTGTGTGGAGTTGTGGTGGGTAGTGGTTTGTACGCTTGCCTGCTAGACAGTAGTCTGGGTTTGATCCTCGAGGCAAGATTAGGTTTTCCCTACCTGTACGGTTTGGAGGTTAACCCAGCCATATGAAAATGGGTACGAAACAATTTTCAGAATTTTCTAATAATTATCTAGGAAGGGAAGGAAAAGAGGAAGGGAACTGATCATGCCACCACATATGTCATGGTCTAGACTGCGAAGACCTTATACAAGGGAGGATTCAAATAAAAACCTTAAAAGTTGATAGAAATTACAATAACCGTGTCAATGTCTTGTAACCTGTCAATATTGTTGTTAAGGATGTCAAGAGGGTTAAGTATGTGACATCATGGTGCAGACGAATATGGTGATGTCATAAGGAAGGTTTAAAGATGGCCGTCCCACTTTTGACATGCACCAAAGAGGTGCAGCATTCTGTTATCCATTTTTTTCCAGTGAAGTTGTGAAACCTATAGAAATTCATCGGTGAATGAAGGTCCAGTATGATGATACAAGCCTGTCAGGCCAGCTAGTGTATGAGTGGAGCAGGAAGTTTCAAAAAGCTGCGACTTCTGTGAAAGACTGTTCACGACTAGGTTAGGGGCACAAGTAGTGGCCCCAGATAATTTTTTTCTATGGGAATCCTAGCACTTTATAGATGCTGTAGGACTTGCATTGAACGCAGTGGTGACTACATAAACATGTGTTCTTTACTCTGTCTTTTTGTCCAGAATATATTTGTGTGTGCGTGCGCGCGCGCGCATGCACACACACACACACACACATATTTAAGGTTTTCATTTGAAGCCCTCTTTTACTTCACACCCCAGTTGCAGTATCAACTATAGAACTGCCTTTACCACCCATGTTTTAATGGGGCATTTAAGGGAGCCAAGAATAGTAATATGTGATCCATGTCATAAGGGAGCCAAGAATAGTAATATGTGATCCATGTCATAAAATAAGCCAAGAATAGCAACATGTGATCCATGTCATAAGGGAAGCCAAGAATAGCAACATGTGATCCATGTCATAGGGGAAGCCAAGAATAGAAACATGTGATCCATGTCATAAGGGAAGCCAAGAATAGCAACATGTGATCCATGTCATAAGGGAAGCCAAGAATAGCAACATGTGATCCATGTCATAAGGGAAGCCAAGAATAGCAACATGTGATCCATGTCATAAGGGAAGCCAAGAATAGCAACATGTGATCCATGTCATAGGGGAAGCCAAGAATAGCAACATGTGATCCATGTCATAAGGGAAGCCAAGAATAGGAACATGTGATCCATGTCATAAAGGAAGCCAAGAATAGTAACATGTGATCCATGTCAAAGGGGAAGCCAAGAATAGCAACATGTGATCCATGTCATAAGGGAAGCCAAGAATAGTAATATGTGATCCATGTCATAGGGGAAGCCAAGAATAGCAATATGTGATCCATGTCATAAGGGAAGCCAAGAATAGCAACATGTGATCCATGTCATAAGGGAAGCCAAGAATAGCAACATGTGATCCAAGTCATAAGGGAAGCCAAGAATAGCAACATGTGATCCTTGTCATAAGGGAAGCCAAGAATAGTAATATGTGATCCATGTCATAGGGGAAGCCAAGAATAGCAACATGTGATCCATGTCATAAGGGAAGCCAAGAATAGCAAAATGTGATCCATGTCATAAGGGAAGCCAAGAATAGTAATATGTGATCCATGTCATAAGGGAAGCCAAGAATAGTATTATGTGATCCATGTCATAGGGGAAGCCAAGAATAGCAACATGTGATCCATGTCATAAGGGAAGCCAAGAATAGCAACATGTGATCCATGTCATAAGGGAAGCCAAGAATAGTAACATGTGATCCATGTCATAAAGGAAGCCAAGAATAGCAATATGTGATCCATGTCATAAGGGAAGCCAAGAATAGCAACATGTGATCCATGTCATAAGGGAAGCCAAGAATAGCAACATGTGATCCATGTCATAAGGGAAGCCAAGAATAGCAACATGTGATCCATGTCATAAGGGAAGCCAAGAATAGTAATATGTGATCCATGTCATAGGGGAAGCCAAGAATAGCAACATGTGATCCATGTCATAAGGGAAGCCAAGAATAGCAAAATGTGATCCATGTCATAAGGGAAGCCAAGAATAGTAATATGTGATCCATGTCATAAAGGAAGCCAAGAATAGTAATATGTGATCCATGTCATAGGGGAAGCCAAGAATAGCAACATGTGATCCATGTCATAAGGGAAGCCAAGAATAGCAACATGTGATCCATGTCATAAGGGAAGCCAAGAATAGTAACATGTGATCCATGTCATAAAGGAAGCCAAGAATAGTAACATGTCATCCATGTCATAAGGGAAGCCAAAAATAGTAACATATGATCCATGTCATAAGGGAAGCCCAGAATAGCAACATGTGATCCATGTCATAGGGGAAGCCAAGAATAGCAACATGTGATCCATGTCATAAGGGAAGCCAAGAATAGCAACATGTGATCCATGTCATAAGGGAAGCCAAAAATAGTAACATGATCCATGTCATAAGGGAAGCCAAAAATAGTAACATGTGATCCATGTCATAAGGGAAGCCAAGAATAGCAACATGTGATCCATGTCATAAGGGAAGCCAAGAATAGTAATATGTGATCCATGTCATAGGGAAAGCCAAGAATAGCAACATGTGATCCATGTCATAAGGGAAGCCAAGAATAGCAACATGTGATCCATGTCATAAGGGAAGCCAAGAATAGCAACATGTGATCCATGTCATAAGGGAAGCCATGAATAGTAACATGTGATCCATGTCATAAGGGAAGCCAAGAATAGTAACATGTGATCCATGTCATAAAGGAAGCTAAGAATAGTAACATGTGATCCATGTCATAAAGGAAGCCAAGAATAGCAACATGTGATCCATGTCATAAGGGAAGCCAAGAATAGCAACATGTGATCCATGTCATAAAGGAAGCCAAGAATAGTAACATGTGATCCATGTCATAAAGGAAGCCAAGAATAGTAACATGTGATCCATGTCATAAGGGAAGCCAAGAATAGTAATATGTGGTGCATGTCATAAGGGAAGCCAAAAATAGTAACATGTGATCCATGTCATAAGGGAAGTCAAGAATAGCAGCATGTGATCCATGTCATAAAGGAAGCCAAGAATAGCAACATGTGATCCATGTCATAAGGGAAGCCAAGAATAGTAACATGTGATCCATGTCATAAAGGAAGCCAAGAATAGTAACATGTGATCCATGTCATAAAGGAAGCCAAGAATAGCAACATGTGATCCATGTCATAAGGGAAGCCAAGAATAGCAACATGTGATCCATGTCATAAGGGAAACCAAGAATAGTAACATGTGATCCATGTCATAAGGGAAGCCAAGAATAGTAACATGTGATCCATGTCATAAAGGAAGCCAAGAATAGTAACATGTGATCCATGTCATAAAGGAAGCCAAGAATAGTAACATGTGATCCATGTCATAAGGGAAGCCAAGAATAGTAACGTGTGATCCAAGCTTAGAACAGCAACATGTGATCCATGTCATAAGGGAAGCCAAGAATAGTAACATATGATCCATGTCATAGGGGAAGCCAAGAATAGCAACATGTGATCCATGTCATAAGGGAAGCCAAGAATAGCAACATGTGATCCATGTCATAAGGGAAGCCAAGAATAGCAACATGTGATCCATGTCATAGGGGAAGCCAAGAATAGCAACATGTGATCCATGTCATAGGGGAAGCCAAGAATAGCAACATGTGATCCATGTCATAAGGGAAGCGAAGAATAGCAACATGTGATCCATGTCATAAGGGAAGCCAAGAATAGTAATATGTGGTGCATGTCATAAGGGAAGCCAAAAATAGTAACTTGTGATCCATGTCATAAGGGAAGTCAAGAATAGCAACATGTGATCCATGTCATAAAGGAAGCCAAGAATAGCAACATGTGATCCATGTCATAAGGGAAGCCAAGAATAGTAACATGTGATCCATGTCATAAGGGAAACCAAGAATAGTAACATGTGATCCATGTCATAAGGGAAGCCAAGAATAGTAACATGTGATCCATGTCATAAGGGAAGCCAAGAATAGTAACATGTGATCCATGTCATAAGGGAAGCCAAGAATAGTAACATGTGATCCATGTCATAAAGGAAGCCAAGAATAGTAACATGTGATCCATGTCATAAAGGAAGCCAAGAATAGTAACATGTGATCCATGTCATAGGGGAAGCCAAGAATAGCAACATGTGATCCATGTCATAGGGAAAGCCAAGAATAGCAACATGTGATCCATGTCATAAGGGAAGGTAAGAATAGCAACATGTGATCTATGTCATAGGGGAAGCCAAGAATAATAATATGTGATCCATGTCATAGGGGAAGCTAAGAATAGTAACATGTGATCCATGTCATAGGGGAAGCCAAGAATAGTAACATGTGATCCATGTCATAAGGGAAGCCAAGAATAGTAACATGTGATCAATGTCATAAGGGAAGCCAAGAATAGTAACATGTGATCCAAGCCAAGAACAGCAACATGTGATCCATGTCATAAGGGAAGCCAAGAATAGTAACATATGATCCATGTAATAGGGGAAGCCAAGAATAGCAACATGTGATCCATGTCATAAGGGAAGCCAAGAATAGCAACATGTGATCCATGTCATAAGGGAAGCCAAGAATAGCAACATGTGATCCATGTCATAAGGGAAGCCAAGAATAGCAACATGTGATCCATGTCATAGGGGAAGCCAAGAATAGCAACATGTGATCCATGTCATAGGGGAAGCCAAGAATAGCAACATGTGATCCATGTCATAAGGGAAGCTAAGAATAGCAACATGTGATCTATGTCATAGGGGAAGCCAAGAATAGTAATATGTGATCCATGTCATAGGGGAAGCCAAGAATAGTAACATGTGATCCATGTCATAAGGGAAGCCAAGAATAGTAACATGTGATCCATGTCATAAAGGAAGCCAAGAATAGTAACATGTGATCCATGTCATAAGGGAAGCCAAGAATAGCAACATGTGATCCATGTCATAGGGGAAGCCAAGAATAGTAATATGTGATCCATGTCACATGTGACATAGAAATAGAAGGGAAAATCCTTAACCAAGTTGATAATTTTAGATACCTAGGGGCATTTATAACATCAGATGGAAGATGTACAACAGAGATTAGGAGCAGAATAGGGCAGGCAAAAGCCGCATTTCAGAAAATGAAGAGTATCTTATGCAATAAGTCACTATCACTGAATGTAAGAAAGAGAGTGATGAAATGCTATGTAGAACCAGTTTTGCTGTATGGCAGTGAATCTTGGAATGTAAATGAACAAATTAAGAAGAAATTAGAAGCAACAGAGATGTGGTTCCTGAGACGAATGTTGCGAATTCCTTGGACTGCCAGAGTAACTAACGACGACTGCCTGAAACAGGCTAACGAAACTAGAACATTATATACAACAATAAGACAGAGACAAACAGCTTTCCTCGGTCATGTGATGAGAAGAGAGGCATTGGAGAACATCGTAACAACTGGAAAGATCGAGGGGAAGAGAGGCAGAGGTAGACCAAGAGAAGTGATGCTGGAGGGATTGAGACGGTGGCATGGAGGAATATCAGCAGCAGAGTTGATCCAGAAAACCAAAGACCGAGATCTATGGAGAGCCATGAACGCCTACGCCAGCCGACACGGCACTTGATGATGATGATGATGATGATCCATGTCATAGGGGAAGCCAAGAATAGTAACATGTGATCCATGTCATAGGGGACAACAAAGGAGAGCTGGCACGGGACTGGCTGTCCCTTCCTGTAGAAAACATTAGCTGCACAATTTATGTAATGATAAACATGTCTGCAAAGGGCTTGGCAGAAGGTGGTCGCGGGGATTTGCTCCATTGGAAGTTGACAGGCAGATGAAGAAGAAGATACAAAAATAGTAACTGTGTTGAACAACTGGGTGTTTGTAAAGTCTCACTACACTTTGTATGTAGAACAAGTTTGAAAAATGATGTACATGATGTCATCAAAAAATGTGCTCCACAGTCCACCATGAAGCAGTATGCAGCGAATGGCTGTCTGCTGGAGTAATTAATTGGATTTCAAGTAATGAATACTTCATTAGTACTTTCCAGCTTCCCCCCAAAAAGCATAGCAGTGACTATTGTAACTAACTGAATGAATTTTTAGCAAATCTTTTTATTACAACATGTACTTCATTTTTCAGATTTGTTCTACGTTCAAAGTTTAGTGAGACTTCATAAACACCCGGTATTAGGAAACTGCATGTCAGAGTTGGCCAGATGAAAGGGCTGGGGTCAGATTGTTAGAAACAAACCTGCAGTGGGCCTGAGGACATCTGGACATGCTGGTGTGGTAGGAGCGAGCAGATTGCCTGGGTCTGCCCCGTTCAGTGGGGTTTTTGTGCATGATAAGGCAGATGTAGTAGAGCCCTTTGGGATTGTGTGTATAGTGCAGAAGAATGGGTAGATCATCATAGCCTGAAGAAAATGGTGCTGCAGGGAGGGATCAGAGGATCTGGCCGACACTTAGGACTCAGAGGAAAGGCTAAATGAACCATAATCAGGCTGCTACTGGTATCATTAGTATTGGGACTCATTGCTGGCTGTTGAAGATGAGGACGGAGCATGTATGAAAATGTCCAGAGTCAGTTTTTGACTCAACTAAACTCAACTCAACAACCATTATCATCTGTAAAATTAAAATAAAAACAGTTGCCTGTAAATACTTGTAACTGATTTTGTTCCTTTATTTAATGCGGTTTCATTTTCCAGGCCCATAACTTTTTCCATAACAAGTGACCTGTCATTTGAAGCCAATTTTGTCCTGGCAACACTGGCTGAAGTAGAATCATCAGAATCATCTACTGCTGCTGGAGCAAGAGAATCCACGTTAAGGAAGAGTGGAGCAAATGAAAGGTGCTTTTTGCTATTAGGTAGTTTGTCAACAGATCATGCTCCTTACACATCAAACTATTAGTCCTCATTATCTCCCTTAGTGTGTAGCAACTGACAGCACCAGTTCTGTATTGGTTGACTATTCTTCTTTGCCTTTCCGCATGGTACTCTAGTCAAGTTTGAACCCATTGACTTCCATTGATGTTCTAGCAGTTTGATCATAGTTACAGAATCAGTCCATTGTTCACCAAGCCTGCAAGCTTATCTGCATGGTCATTTCCTCTTAACACCCACATCATCATCATCATCATCATCATCATGCCGATAAACCTGGGCTGTCATGTTTCACCATCTCACACAATCACCCGGAGTTGTGGATCAGCTCTGTGTTCGATGACGTGGCCAAGCCATCCAGGTATTTACTTCTCTGCCTTTCCTTTGTTCTTTTCCCCCTCAATCTTGCCATTTGTCACCAAGTTCTACAATTTATTTACCCACATGCCCTGGCACAAAAAGGAAACAGGTGTTTGTTATTGTGTGATTGTATTTATAATAGGAGCCGTGCTGGCAATTCCTAGTTGAGTTGAGTCAAGAACTGACATCACTGCACTCAGGACATTCCCATAGTGCTCCGTCCCCTCGTTCAACAGCCAGCGAAGAGTCATACTACTAATCGTTCCCACCGCCATCTGATTAAAAGCTTTCCTGGTTTTCCCTCTCAGTTTTGAGATTCTTCCAGAACCCCTGCCTATCTACCGCAATCTCATTCTTTCCACATATGGGTTCTCAATCTGTTCCTCCGCCTTCTCCACCTGGTCCCACAAGTGCACGACCACCTCCCCCTTGTCCATAGGTAAAATTCCACCAAGAGGTGCATTCCCTGCTAGCCTATCAGCCTGTTCATTCCCCCGTACACCCGCATGGCCAGGGCAAAATATCCATACAATTCTCACGATCTGTGACCTCTGAAGTGACGAGAGCCATTCCACACGAAATATTCCTTTCTCCACCTTGCTAAGCATACTCTTTGAATCCGTAATGAATATAACGTGTGTTGCAGTAGTCTCCTCTAGCCACCGGAATGCCGCTGTTACTGCCTCCACCTCCATTCTCATGCTGGAGGTCCTAGTCTTATATGCCAGACTCTCCTTTTTCAAGACTCGCCCATTAGCCTTTGCAATAAAGCCCCAGCCACTACATCTTTTTCTCACCACTGACCCATCGGTGTAGATGCCTATGTCACCTTGATGTGTTGGCAATCACTATTACCTTACTAACATGTTGTTTCTGCCATTTATCCCCCATTGAAGCACAGACCCTCAGCCAACTCAGTCCAGGCCATCTTACCTTTTACTTTCTCCTGCAGTTCCCTCCATTTCTTGATACTATCCACCTCAACTACTGTGGTGACTTTGAAACTTATGATAGTGTACGAGGGGAAGTCAATAAGTAAGTCACAAATGGCTGTAGAAAAATAACTAAATATGATAACAACTTGAAAACAGTTTATTTTTATACATACATTGTCCCTTTATTTCTCAACATAATTTCCACCAACACTGATGCACTTATCCCGTCGTTTTATCAGTCCTCCCAAATCGGCTGCATAGAACTGTGTGCTTTGTTTTCATTTACCTGCCATCCCACAGTACTGTGTGACTTACTTATTGACTCACCCTCATAACTTTCTACCCAGCTATGCACTGCTTTCTGGGAAATCGCTAAGGGCTAAGTTCACTGAAAACCCACCTTGGCTAGAGACATTCGCGAGTGACGCCGAAGTTTAATGTGAAGTGAAAACGTGTTTTAGAAAACAGAGCACGCAGTTCTATGCAGCCGGTTGTAGTACTTTTGAATTGTTATAGCGGCCTCAGAGGTGCGACATCCACCTCTTACTTAATGAATTAAAAAACTCGCTTAAAAGTTGACACAGTCAACTTCATTCCACTAGGTTTTTATCCCATATGACTTAGTCTCTTTCATCGCACGAACTCCATAGCTCCAGCGACGACTCTCAGGCATCTCCGAAAAAATGCACTCGTGAACCGAAGGACGTGGTCCGGAATCGAACCCACAACCTTCAGAGCTGGAGTCAGGTGGCTTGATCACTTCGCCACGGAGATTCCCACTCAATTAATGAATCTCCAAAAAATGAACAGTAGACGGTGATAGGGCCATCACATTTTGTTGACCTAAAATGCACGGAGGACTAGGCGGCCAGTCTTTTCCTCAGTTGGCAGGCCACGAAGGCAAGCATCGAACCCTCGTCTGGCTACGTTCATGACATCATCAGTGTTCAACCCCTACACTGGACAGTTGGACTACAATGTTGACCTATCATTCTTGACTTGGGGATGTAAATTACAAGTACCTCCAAGGTCAGGGTGGATTTGCCTGATGGCCAGGGGCACTGTTAATAAGGAAAGCTAATCCATGCGCAAAATTCAGTCCAGGGCTACTAGAAGTTTGCGTGTATGCATTACGCTTGAGTTCAAAGCTAGCAAGAGCCCAAAATAAATCATTGGTTTAGCTCCCTCAATGTCTTTGTTTCATTCATATTATTTTGATTTTTAGGTTGAGAAATGCAGGGAAACAAAATGGCAAGCATTCATTAAGCAGGTAAGTTATGACAGTGAGAATGTCATTGTACAAAGAACATAAAAAGAGAGAACACAAGTTTAACTCAGTAAACAGAATGATGTATAAATGTGTAACAATCGCACTCTCTCTTTCTCGCTCTCTCATTCTCAAGTTGGTATAAATTATTTGTGTGGTATGTATGTGTTTATAAATGTGTGTGTGTGCATGTCTGCCTGTCTCATAACATGGTAAAATGCATTACATTCACAGCCTTAATTTGACAATGTTTTTTTCTATGTGAATGTAACAAGCATAATAGATAATTGATGTACGAAAGATGAATGGTTGGACAGGCCGAATGTAAGATTTGTGACCCTTTGAAAATAAAGCTTCTCCATTCGTTCATTCATTCTCTCTCTCTGTTTCTCTCTCTCACTCCCTGTCTCTCTGTCTGTCACTCTCTCTCACTCTTTGTCTCTCTCTCTCTGTCTCTCTATCTCTCACTCTCTCTCTTTCTCTCTCTCACACATACAAACACACACATGTATCAGTGTGAATCAGGGACCATTTCACAATCAATAGACAAGATAATCCAGACATTTCAACTTAAATGTTACAGAAAAATTCATAGAATACTCTGTATTAAGAAGAAGAATAGAATTCTGGAAATTCTATTAGAATTGAAAACTTATTCATAGAAAGCATCATGTCTCCAAAGATAAAATATTTTAGCTGTACCGTGTTACAGTAATGGAGTGCATTGTTCCGGAAACAGTCAGGCGTGCCCACAAACATGACAGTGAATAATAAAGACCCCTGTGTATGAACATTTGTGAGGCAGAGGGACGGGTGGGGAAAAAATGTAGTCTTTCCAGTAGATTGTGATGAGAGCGATGTTCTGCAAAGAACCTGCCTGCTACATGATGATAGTGGGTTGTGTGTGCGTGCATGCGCTCGCGTGCGTGCATGCGTATGGTTGTAGTTTTTTGTTTACATTTCCAATTTTGCATGTTCCTTTGCAGGATATTGTGATCAATCCCAGGTTAATATTCTGGGCAATTTTACGTTCAGTAGTTTGCCATTGCTTTCTGAATGAGACATCAACGTTTAAGTCCAACTGACTGGTGCATGGAATAAAACCGTTACCCTGTGATGAGCGAAAGAAAGTTTAAGCACTAGCGTGTTAAACCTCTCGGTTTTGCAGACCTCTCTCTGATTATATATACACGCACAAGTAAAAGGATACTCCAGACATGAAAAACCTAACAAGAAAGGAATGAACACAATCAACCCATCAGAAGCCGGGAAGCTGACAACAAGCAGCCCAATGTACTAAAGACAAATTACAAGCTACACCATAAATACCCCAATTATAGCCAAGTCAAAAACTTGAAGGCTGAAAGGGGGTATTTGTACCAAAAATTGGATTGGATTGGAAGGATACTCTTACACACCACGATGCACTCTTGGCATATGTCCGAGGCACATATTTTATAGAGCAATTGGTCCTCGGCAGTTGATGTGATCAGTAGCACACCAGCCTCCTGTATGTGTGTGTGTATGTGTGTATATATATATATATATATATATATATCTGATATATATATATTTATACACACACACACACATACTCACTCACACAGCTCTCTACACAAACTTCACTCTAAAAGTTAGTTGAATGTCCTTTACATGACATTGCAATCAATCCCAGAATTAATTGGCTGTTGAGATATACTAAGCAATTTTATGTTCACTAGTTTGCTATTGCTTTCTGAACGCCTGATTAGCTTACAATCAAAATCAGTGCAAAGTTATCTGCCTCCAAATCTGATTTTGAACCCTTAATTGTGAAACTGCTTTCACTAACCCCTTAGCCACAGATGCCACTCCAATAGAGGCAAACCTTTTTCAAAGCTCAAATGACAGAACCCGAGTGTATCAGGGATAAAATTTCAGTACCAGAATGCTAAGTTACAGGTATCAATTAGTGCTGTGTATGTTATTGTAGGGGTAGCCACTAAGAAAAATCATGAGTGCATTTCTTTCAAATAAAGTGGACATAATCATTAGATAAGCCAGATATTTTTAGTATGCTCTGACCAAATATAAAAAGTAGGAGAACACATTACACGATGGATAGGATTCAAGGAACACATTACATGATGGATAGGATTCAAGGAACACATTACATGATGGATAGGATTCAAGGAACACATTACACGATGGATAGGATTCAAGGAACACATTACATGATGGATAGGATTCAAGGAACACATTACACGATGGATAGGATTCAAGGAACACATTACACGATGGATAGGATTCAAGGAACACATTACACGATGGATAGGATTCAAGGAACACATTACACGATGGATAGGATTCAAGGAACACATTACATGATGGATAGGATTCAAGGAACACATTACACGATGGATAGGATTCAAGGGGGAGGGTCCATCATTCATCTTGCAATTAGGATTAAATGAGTTGAGAGTTGAAACTCAATCTTCCAGAAGGTTCATCATCCCACCATTATTTTGTTATCCATTGAGTTTGTGTGTAGGAATAGCCACTATGGAAAATCATGAGTACATTACTTTTAAAGAAAGTGGAAACGGTCATTGAGAAAGCCAGATTTCTTTAGTATCAAATGTAGAAAGCATGAATGAGAACACATTACACCATTGATGGAATTCATCATGCATTAGTATTGAAAGAGTTCAGAGTTAAATCTCACTCATCATGCATTAGGATTGAAAGAGTTCAGAGTTAAATCTCACTCATCATGCATTAGGATTGAAAGAGTTCAGAGTTAAATCTCACTCATCATGCATTAGGATTGAAAGAGTTCAGAGTTAAATCTCACTCATCATGCATTAGGATTGAAAGAGTTCAGAGTTAAATCTCGCTCAACTTGCATTAGGATTGAAAGAGTGAAGAGTTACAACTCACTCATCATGCATTAGGATTGAATGAGTTGATAATTGAAACTCAGTCTTCCAGAAGGTTCATCGTCCAACCGTTATTTTGTTATTCATTGACTGTCCATTGTTTTCATTTTGCAGAAGCTCATCAAACAACACAAATACAAACAAGCGAGACTCTACGAGTACATTATCCAGGTCTCAAAATCCAGCACAACAACCAGCGTCTGCCCGTCTGAGAGATGAGCCTGGAGCATCCAGTGCCACAACAGATAAAACAATGAACAACGATGAAGAGCTGTCTATGATGATGGATGTTACAGCTCCTGAAGAATCCTACACATCGCAGCTGTCCACAACTGTGCCAGATAAAAACACACGAGCAGCTGAACAATCGACGAAAAAGAAAGTAATGTTTCATGACACTGACGAGGAGGAAGATGAAGATGGCTGGAATTTGAATGTGAAAACTGCTGAGGATTTTTTAAGTACTGCTCGTTCTGTGTCTCGTGAAGACAAGCCTGCGGAAATAAACAAAAATAGCAAGGAGAAAGATGTTTACAAAGCAGCAGCAGTTGTACAGCAAGATCATAGTAAGAAAGTTCAGCTGGTTTGTTCAGAAGCTGCGCAAACAAATTCAGGCAGCAGTAGTTCACAAGGTGTGCACAGTGTGGGTAGAGCATTTCTGTCTTTGAAGTCCTCAAATTTCAGCAGCGGTGACACCAGCCCAGTCATTCCTTTGCAGGACACTAACTTGGTAAGTCTTCTTCTTTCATCCTTTTTCCTCCATTGGGGTATGAGTCCTCAACCAATTCACTCCAAGTCATCCTCTCCTTATCTATCTCATGCTGCTCTGTCCATGGCCTCCCTATATTTGTTTTGTGTTAGCTCACTTTGAACTCAAGCGTAGTCCATACACACTACTTCTAAGGCACTGGACTGAATTTTGCCTGTGGATTAGCTTTCCCTATTACCAGTGTCCCTCACCATCAGGCAAACCCACTCCGACCTCAGAGGTACTTGTAATTTACGTCCCCAAGTCAAAGACGGGAAGTCAACATCTTAGTCCACCTGTCCGGTGCAGGGGTTGAACCCCTTACCTCAGCATCAGCACACCGGATGCTTCAGAACACACATTCTTATCCATTCAGCCATGCTGACCTTCGTCCTCCCTATATTATCTATTTTTATGCTTCTCTTCTGAATGTGTTTTAGGTCTTCCTCTGTTTCTTGTGCCCTGTAGATTCCAGATAAAGGACTTTCTAGTTATGCTATTTTCAGGTTTTCTCAATGTATGCCCTATCTCAATTTTTTACTCATCTCCTGATTCACTCATATTTTTTGTTTAGTTCTGTCCATAAACTCCACATAATTTGGTAAGTCATTACCATAAAATCTTGCATATAATACAACCTTGTGATTTAACCCAACATTTTCTAGTGACATGGAAATTCATGTATGATACCATAATTTTTCAAAATTGTATTTTATGAAGCATTTGTTAAAAAACTGAAAGTATAATAATAAATAGAAATAGGTATGCAACACTTCAAATTTAGTTATTTAGGACTCCCTTGTTTTAATCCTTACTAGAAAGAAGCTCATCTAAGCTTAATTTCAATATTGAAAATGATGTATTTTTAGTTAAAAACTATCCTTTACAGAGCATTGTAGTCAACCCCAGCATTTTTTGGCTTTTTGTGATCTTTTGGCAAGTTTACGTTCAGTAGTTTGCCATTGCTTTCTGAATGACCGGCACCCATACCATTTTATAAAAAACCCGACGCAAGGAGGTCTGCTGCCAAATTGCTCACAGCTATGTTTCGAACGCGGTATGCAAAATTATGAACTGCCTCTGTAACTACTTCGCTAAGGAGACATGTAATAAATACCAGAGTTGAAGAAAGCAAACATAGGTTAAAATTATCCATATTATATGCGAGATTTTCATTAATCACCTTTTTCTGAATATGACACTGAGGTAGGAGAATGTTCCTATCAGTATTGTAATAAACTCACTCATTTTGGTGCCTATTTCCATTTCTTGAATCAGCTTTATGAAGAGTTTTCTTTTATTAACATGTAGTTTTTAATCCAGAATACCACATAGAAGGGTACTCACATATCCTGGCAATTTAAAAGGTTTCTAAAGGCTGAAAACATTGTCTACAGTCATCTGGATGTGGAAAGCAAGGAGAAACTACCACTATTATGCATTCCTAGAAACTCAAAATGGAATCACTAAAGAAGAAATTTTGGTATTTTTAGTTCAAATGTTATAGAAAAGTTCTTAGAATGTCGTGTACCAAGAAGAAGAAAAATATTGGCATTTTATGAGATTGAAACATTGGAGAAAACTACCTCAAAAACAACATCATGTCTCAGAAACTGAAATACTTTGGCCAAATTAAATGATGTAGTGACTTGGAAAGTACAGTGGGGAAATGCATGGTTCCTGGAAGAAGAAGCACCACATGTATACACAATTCAAGATTGGTGAATCAGCCATGTGCACATGTGGTTTGGCACTGCAGACAGCAGATCACATAATCCAAGACTGCCTAAAATACCATATATCTAAGCAAACCTTCAGGTCTAGAGAAACAGCAGTGGAAGATGACCACTGAATGAACTAAAACAAAGACAGTAATGTTTATACAAGAGACAACATTGCAGATTTAGACAAATTCCAAGCGAATGAAAGAAGAAGAAGTACGAATGAACGAACAAACGAAAATCTTTATTTTCAAAGGGTTAAGAATTGGGCACGCAGGCCCGTCTGACATTCTGCCCTTCTTCTCTATTTCCTCTCATACATTCTTTCATTCAACATCACTTATGAAGCAATTCTTTGACAACAAAATAACAAGCATTAAAACGCATGAAAAATAATGAATAATACATGACTCGTTGAGGCAATGTTTAACATGGGCATCATAAATACCCAAGGCGGGTGTAACGTGCCATACATATGGGAATGTTTTTTTTTTTTTTCTGGCTAGTTGTCGTTCGAGATAATTTACCATTATTAATGTCTTTGTTGATGTTGTTTTTTTTTAAAGGGGGCATGTAGTCTGTTCTGAGGTAGTGTTCAAACAGGTTGCGACTGTATGTATAATGATTGGTGGTGTCTTTGATTTCTTGTGGAAGATTATTCCACAACTGAGTGGCAGAGTATGCTAAGCTTGTTTTATATAAGTCTATCCTAGGTTTAGGGACATGAAGTATATTTAGTCGTTCACTATGTCTAGCGTTATATTTAAACAATGGCCAAAGGTAGCTTGGGGCATTTTGAAATAGGATTTTGTGAGTTAGTTTAGCCTTATTGAACATGTAAGGGTTGATCAGCACAGAGATGGACACAGGACATTGCATACACCTTCGGCATGAGAGTACATGAGGCAGGGGAAATTTCAAGAGATGGAGACATTTTGTGGCGGACCATGATGAGAGTACATGAGGCAGGGGAAATTGCAAGAGATGGAAACAATTTGTGGCGGACCATGATGAGAGTACATGAGGCAGGGGAAATTGCAAGAGATGGAAACAATTTGTGGCGGACCATGATGAGAGTACATGAGGCAGGGGAAATTGCAAGAGATGGAAACAATTTGTGGCGGACCATGATGAGAGTACATGAGGCAGGGGAAATTGCAAGAGATGGAAACAATTTGTGGCGGACCATGATGAGAGTACATGAGGCAGGGGAAATTGCAAGAGATGGAGACATTTTGTTGCGGACTATGATGAAAGTTATGTTCTGCAAAGGACCTGCTACATGTTGACATGTGGTTAACAAAGAAAAGGCATTTTGTATATTGTATTTGATGAACAATAAATAATTGCAAATATACTGAGGCTTCAACAATCAGATGGTTCCAACCAATTTTGTGCAGACAGAAAGACTTTGTTTTAAATTTGCATTCACCATTGGGATAACAAATGCTCCACATTCAAACAAACACAGTGGCTATGTGTTTTAAATATTATAATATATATTTTTAAATATTTCAGCCAAACTATAATTCATGTATTCACTTTATATGATATATAACTTAAAAGTATACACCTGTCATGTTGCAGCTAAATATGCCAGGCAGTAAATCATGCAACCTACTGTTTGTGGCTTATATGTTTAAATGAGTTGGGTTGAGTCAAGAACAGACATCAAAGTACTCAGGACATTTCCATAGTGTGCCATCCTCATCTTCAATAGCCAGCGAAGAGTCCTAATACTAACAGTACCAGTAGAAGCCTGATCATGTGTCTGTCTGCCCTTTCCTCTGAGTTCTGAGTGTCGGCCGGATCCTCTGGTCACTCCCTGCAGGAACCATTCTGTCCACACTGTGATGATCTGTCTGTTCTTCTGCACCATACACAATCCAAAAGGGCCCTGCCACGTCAGCCTTACCATGCACTAATACCCTTCCCATCCATGCAGACCCAGCCAATCTGTCCACCTGCTTGTTTCTCACCACACCAGCTTGTCCTGGGCAAAGAATCCAACAGATGCTGTCTGTTTTTATTTTATTGTTGAATGCCCCAAAACATACTTGTCTTCACCTTTCTCATTATACTTTGTGAGTCTGTTACCATCACAACATGTGTGTTTACTTGTACCTGAGTCTGTTACCATCACAACATGTGTGTTTACTTATACCCACATAATGATAAGACAATAATTATTTTTTGGTCATGTTATGAGAGAGGTGACCTAGAGAAGCTTGAAATAACAAGGAAACTCGAGTTTGTTAGAGATGGAGGTTGATAGGTGGAGAAACTGCTGAATGCATTGCTAAACAGATGCGGGAGACAATCAGTGGTCAAACTTATCAAGAACACAGGTGACAGATGTTTGTGCAGGAACATGGTCATCTGTGTCACAGGACATGGCACATGTTGATGATGATAAGTTATTAGATGTGATATTTTCAACTTCCTGTTTAAAAATGGGTATCAGGCAGTTTTCAAAATGTTCCTAAAATTGTCTGAGATGCAAAGGTGATGAGGAAAAACACTGGCCACCCAACCCCCATATGTCATTGCCTAGAACAGTGGTACTCAACCTGTGGGGAAATCCCCCCAGGGGGAAATTTTAGAGTTTCAGTGTGTGTGTGTGTGGGGGGAGGGGGGGGGGGGGGGGGAATTAAGACTATTTCAAGATCGCGTTAATGCAAGAACCAATTGCTTGATGTTGTTTTTCTCTCTATACTTCACAGTTCTGTACTTCTCGCCCTTCTGAAATTCATTTTATAATGTAAGTAGACCCGCAAATCATGTTTAATGTAGACATCTAGACTTTTTCTAGTATGTGTTACTAAATTTAACTTCCATATTTATGTATACTGGGTAGGGGCGAGGGGAATTTATAAGGAGGAAATACAAAAAGGGGGAAATGACATTCTGAACATATGGTGAAGGGGTGCCTGGGTCAAAATAGGTTGAGAACCACTGGCCTAGAACATGTGATGACCTACCACTTCACATCCCAACAGCACTACCTGCCGTAGGACACCGTTTATATTTAGTATGAATTATTTCTCAACAGCCTGGGTCAGACGGATCAGATAATGACGCGGAAGAGGAAATACCAGCCACACCTCCCAGGAAGAAGGTAAGATCTTAGAAGGTTGCAAGAGGTATGTAGGATTATTACAGACTTGATCACACAGGGGAAACAATGTAGGCATATTCATAATCAATGTGCTAAGGAAACAATGAGCATCCCAACACTTTGGTACTTGAAATATAAATGAAAGGGGCTAACATTGTGGTAAAGCTGTGGAATTGTGTATAGTATAAGAATATGAAGTGTCGGCAGCTGTACAAAAATACAATTAAGGAAAACAGGATGTTGCAACAGCAAGCCTTCATCAGCAGTAACATTTAACAAGAACACAACATATAAACCATGGAGGTGACACAAAAAAACAACATTAAGAAAACACAATAACATATAAACTACAGAGATGACACAAACAACAAGAAAACACAACATATAAATCACAGAGATGACACAAACAAACAAGAAAACACAACATATAAGTCACAGAGATGACACAAACAAACAAGAAGAAGAAAATACAACAAACTATGAACCACAAAAATGACACACACAACAAGAAAACACAATAACATATAAGCCACAAAGATGTGCCACCCTCATTGTTTATATGTAGGTGTGTTTTCTTCTTCTTTGCTGATGAAGACTTTCCGCCAAAACATTCTCCATAATTGTATTTTATAAAGGTGCCCTACACTTTGTCTTTGCAAATCTCCTAAGAGGGACAGAGCATCTTAAGATGTGTTGTGAGTGCAGAGATGTTGATTCTAGTTAATCGATCAGTCCATAAATCAGGTAAGTTTATCAGAAGTGGAACTGATTCCATTGTGGCATTCTTGATATCATAAAGCTTCAGTGAAAAATATCAGTATTTCCAGCAAGGAGCAACATTTGAGAGGACAAATCCATGTTTACAATAGTGTGTTATTGGAATGATAGGCATCTTATCATCATCATGTGCCATACCGATAAGCGTGGGCGGTCAAGTTTCACCATCTTGCACAATCACTAGAGTCGTGGGTCAGCTCTGTGGTTTTGTCTCGACCATGCCATGTGGCCAAGCCATCCAGATATTTACTTCTCTGTCTTCCCCTTGTTCTTTTCTCCTTAATCTTGCCAGTTGTCACCAAGTTCTCTAATTTATTTCTTCTTAAAACGTGTCCAGAAAATGTTGACTGTCTACGTCTAATTTCTCTAATCAGTTTTATGGTTCTCACTTAGGACTTGCTCATTGATTTTTCTGTCTGTCCATGGTATTCTTTGCATTTTCCTCAGAAACATCTCCAATACCATTATATGTTTTAGTGCCTGTCTACTCATTGTTCACATAGATGGGCATCTAGACCTTAATATTGGCTGGGGGAGATGAATCATAAATACATGGGCACTTCTATGATATTGGTGGCTGTGGCTTTGGGGATTCTGAGACTCGGTTCATAATTCCCTGACTTGCTGAGTTGATGGTGTGAAATCAGTCCTGGATGATTTAAAAGCAGTCCCCTTTGCATTGATTTTGCCTGTATGAGGCATTGGCCATTAAGAAAGCAATGACAAACCATGGAACTAAGGTTGCCTGATAAATTACTAACACCCAGTAAATGCTGGGGTTGGTTGCAACATCCTGTAAAGGACATGGAACTAACTTTTAAATTTCTGTAATATCAAATTGGTCCTATTTGTAAACTAGAAATCAGTCCGTAGTAAGCTTTGGTTTCATATCTTAAAGAATGTGGGATTTTCCAATTTTTGATGAGAGTTTTCATTCTCCCTGATTTGCATATACAGTTCAAAAGTCAAGTTATAATTTCCAATGAACTTTAAAAAAAACTTTTGCAATTTATGATCAGGGAAAAGAAACAGCTCATTATTTTGAGTAATGACCACTTCAAAGGTGAAATTAGTTTTCTAATTAAGACCTGTTTTTTAATGTTTAAAATTCTTATTCACATGTTTTGTTTCCATTCTAGTTCCGGTCTTTGTTTTTTGGGACTCAATCAAGCACGCAGTCAACACAGTCACAACAGAAGCCTGTCATTTTGGCTCCTGACTCTGACGAAGAGAACTGAATGTCACGCTTAGCATAAGTGAGAATGAATAAGTGACTGGTTTTTATATAAAATATACATCCTGGTGCTTCCACAGAATTATGGGGATTTTACAGTGTAGATGGATCTCATCTTTGAGATTTCCTGAATTAATATTAGTTAGTTAGTCGACAGATCATCCTCATTGCACATCGAACCATTCAGTCCATAAGTGCTCGGATCCCCTCCTCAGCAAATCCCACAGCGTGTAGCAGCTGACGACACCAGTTCTGTGTTGATTAGTCTTCTTCTTCTTCTTCAGCGTTCCAAGCCATTGAGGTTCTTTGCTGACCCTCTTTTGTCAGTCGTTGATTCCAAGTGCTTGTAGGTCTGTACATGTATTATCTCTCCACCGTCTTCTTGGTCTACCTCGGGGTCTATGGTCATTTATTTCCTGAGTGTAAGCGAGTTTTGTTTCCCTATTATCTTCCATTCTTTCTATATGCCCCAGCCATTGAAGTCTATTAGCCTTCATGATACCAGTGATTAGCGGGGACTTAAACAGATCTTAAATATCTTTGTTACTTCTTCTTTTCTACTCTCCACTTTGTGTATCCCTGTGTTGATTAGTATGAATTAGTATTAGTTAGTTGCATAGCCTGTACAGAACATGGGCTAGTATTACTACTCAGGAATATTGTGGCTAGTGTGGTTTTACATCCAAATTTTATTCCTTTGTGCTCGCTTTCTTTGAACTCAATCGTAGTCCATACACACTACTTCTAGTAGCACTGGACTGAATCTTGCGTGTGGATCAGCTTTCCCTATTACCAGAGTCCCTGGCCATCAGGTGAACCCACTGCGACTTCAGAGGGACTTGTAATTTACGTCCCCAAGTCAAGGATGAGAAGTCAACATTGTAGTCCAACTGATTAGTGTAGGGGTTGGACGCGCTACATATTTGTTTCATATCATCAGTTTGGCCTCCTTTCTAATATCACCACTATCACATAGTAAGGTCTTTTCCAGACTCTAGATCCTTTGCCAGTTCTTCTAACTCATTCATTTTCAAGCCCCTGGTCATTTTAAAGTTAGTTGAATATTCTTTGCATCACATTGCAGTTAATCCCAGTATTTTTGGGCTGTATGTGCTTTCTTGTCAAGTTTACATTTGATAGTTTGTCATTGCTTTCTGAATGACTGGCATTTATACCATTGTATGAAAACCAGTGCAAGGCAGTCTGCTTCCAAATCACCCGCGGGTGTCTTTTAACCACTGTATTTGGGATTGTGAATTGCATTTGTAACCCCTTTGCCAAAGCACCAGTGTTTTTAATATCTTTTGTCCATCTTACTTTTGTATGGATGTGAAACGTGGACATTGAACAGACACGCTGAAAAACATCTAATAGCAGTGAAAATGTGGTTTCTAAGAAAAATGCAAAGAATACCATGGATAGACAGAAAAAAACCAATGAGCAGGTCCTACAAGAAACAAATTAAAACTGTAAACTGATTAGGGAAATTAATGCAGGCAGTCAAGATTTATTGGGCACATTATGAGAAGAAATAAACTGGAGAACTCGGTGACTACTGGCAAGGTTGAGGGGAAAAGAACAAGGTGAAGGCAGAAATGTAAATATCTGGATGGCTTGGCCACATGGCATAAATGAGACAAAAACACTGAGCTGATCCACAACTCTGATGATCATGTGAGATGGCAAAACATGAACGCCCATGCTTGTCAGTGAGGCACGTGATGATGTCCAACATCGTGTTGGTCAGCCTCTACATGAACTATGTCGTCCATTGCTGTTCTTTCTTCTTCTTTCATTCACTTGAAATTTGTCTGTATCTGCAATGTTATCTCTTATATAAACTTCACTGTCTTTGTTAGTTCACTCAGTGGATATAGATTTTATCTTCCACTGTTGTTGTTTCTCTAGACCAGAAGGTTTTCCTAGATATGTTGTATTTTGGGCAGTCTTGGAGTATGTGCTCTGCTGTCTGTGGCGCCAATCCACATGTGCACACGGCTGATTCGTCAATCTTGAATTTTTTATACATATTGTTGCGTAATCTATTTTGTCCTGCTCTGAGGCACAGAATAATTACTTGTTCTGGTCTGTCCATAAGGTGGTAGCTGTCTTGAGCAGGTCTTGGTGGCTTTCTGATTGATTTGATCATTCTTCTCTTATGGTGGTATGTAACGGATACATGAGGTTGTTTTTCTATCGCTTCTTACTTAGCCAATCGATCAGCTTTCTTGTGTCCACAGTGAGATGGTATCCACTGTATGGTGACCTTAAGCTGGCTCCTGCCACCTCCAGACGATGGTAGCACCTTGGTGAAGGATCATATGTACTTTGATGCATCGTCAAAAGTGTCATCATTACCCGTGTTCAGGTTCAGCTTCAGCTCTTGAGGCGAATGGCCCCTTCAACCGTCGACTTATCGATTTCATTATAGTTGGAACCTGTTTTACTGTATGGTGGTGAATCTTGGAATGTAAATGAACAAATTAGGAAGAATTTGGAAGCAACAGAGATGTGGTTCCTGAGACGAATGGTGCGAGTTCCTTGGACTGCCAGAGTAACTAATGGTGCCATTTAGAGGCTAATGAAAGTTGAACATTATGTACAACAATAAGAAACAAACAGTGTTCTTTGTCACATAATGAGAAGAGGGGCATTCGTGAGCATTGTGACGAGCGCTACCGACTGTAAGAAATGATATTTGATGATGGCATGGAGAAACATCATCAACAACATTGATCCAGAACTCCGAGGACCAATATCTGTGCTGAGGCATGAATACCTGTGCCACTTTGTGAGGCACATGATAACAATGAGTACAGGTAGTCCTATGGCAAAAACAGCGGTTGAGATGTGAAGTTGTTAGCCTTCACATATTTTAGGCCATGACATAAAGAGGATGAGGTGACCAGTTACCTTCAATCCATGCATCTATCATGTGCCATGCAGATAAGCGTGGGCGGTCATGACTAGATATTTCACTCGATCACCAGAGTCGTGGATCAGCTCCGTGTTCCTGTCTCTACCATGCCATGTAGCCAGCCATCCAGGTATTTTCCTCTCGGTCTTCCTCTTGGTCTGTTCTCTTCGATCTTGGCAGTTTTCATTAAGTTCTTCAATCCATTTCTTCTCATAACATGTCCAAAAAATTTTGACTGTCTACGTCTAATTTCTCTAATCAATTTACGATTGTCATTTGTCTCCTGTAGTACTTGGTCATTGGTTTTTCTGTCTGTCCATGGTATTCTTTGCATTGTCCTCAGAAACCACATTTCTGCAGCCATCAGATGTTTTTCAGCTTCACTGCTCATTGTCCAAGTTTCACATCCATGCAAAAGAACAGGCTCTATGTATCCCCTCAACACTCTTTTTCTCGTTTCAATCGACATCTTTTTATTGGTCAGAATGTTTTTCATCTTGCTAAAGGCTACTTTCGCCATGGTGATTCTTGTTCTAATCTCTTCAAGGCATCTCCCATCAGATGTTATGACTGTTCTGAGATAATTGTACCTTACTTATCATCTTTTCTACCCATTTATTTAGGCTGAGTCAAATCCCATTACCATTCCGGTCAGGAAAAATATATTCTGCCACAACTGGTTATTGAACCCAAACCTTTGTTTTGATAGGCAGGAAATCTAACCACTATGCCAGCACAGCAGCCACTGTTTATTTCTTAAAACGTTTGCATTTATTTCTCATGCTTTCTAATGTGTTTGTGGAGGTTGGCATGGCCAAATGGATAAGAACATTTGCTCTTAAACATCCGGAATGCTGGTGCTGACGAAGCAGGTTCAACCCCTACACCAGTCAGTTGGACTAAAATGTTGACGTCTCGTCCTTGACTTGGGGAAATAAATTACAAGTACCTGTAAAGTCAGAGTGGGTTCACCTGATGGGGAGGGACACTGGTAACAGGGAAAGCTGATCCACACGCAAAATCCAGTCAATTGCACTTGACATAGTAGCATGTATACGGATTATGCTTGAGTTCAGAGCAAACGAACGCCCAAAAGAAATGTGTTTTTTATGTGCATTCTGGGTATTTGTAGCTTGATAATTTAAATATATAGGCCTCAGAATGTTCTACGGAAATGGCAGTCGTTAAGGCAGTTAGAAATGGGGTCACTTACCTTATCATAACGGATTAATATAAAGAGCATGCATATTTCCTGTAGCACCATACAGGTGCAAAATTTGGTCCAGATATCTTGCGTGAGGGAATACCAAACAGCTACCGCTTTGTGCCAACAATTGAGGATGGTTTTTAAATAACTATCAGTAAACCATGTTCCTCTGTAGAGCATCAGTAAACTGAAGTTCTTAATGGATCAACTGTAAACTGAATTTCTCTAAGGATTGTCAGATAAGTAGGTTTCTTAAAGAGTCATCAGCAACATGAGTCTCTTCTAATGAATGCCAGTAAACTGGATTTCTCAGTGAATTGTCAGTAAGATGGGTTAGTTGGTTAGTTAGTTAGTCAACAGATCTTCCTCATTGCATATCAAACTCTTAATCTATCCATCCATCCATCATGTGCCATGCCGGTAAGCGTGGGCGGTCATGTTCTGCCATCTCACTCGATCAACAGAGTCGTGGATCAGTTCCGTGTTTTTGTCTCGACCATGCCACAAGGCCAAGCCATCCAGATACTTGTTTCTAGGTCTTCCCCTTGGTCTGTTCCCCTCGATCTTACCAGTTGTCACCAAGTTCTCCAAATCATTTCTTCTCATAACATGCCCAAAAAATTGTGACTGTCTACGTCTAATGTCTCTGATCAGTTAATCTATATGTGCTCAGTATTACTCTCAGTGTGTAGCAGCAGCTAATGACACCAGTTCTGGGTTGGTCGAACGAACAAACTTTATTTTCATAGGGTCACAAATTGGGCATACTGGCCCATCTTACATTCGGGCCTTCCTTTCGACTGGGTATCTAATTAGAATATTGGTGGAGGACAGCATGGCAGAATGGATAAAAATGCATGTTCTTAAACATCCAGTGTGCTGATGCCGAGGTGGGGAGGCTCAACACCTACACCGTACAGTTGGACTAAAAGGTTGTCTTCTCATCCTTGACTTGGGGACATAAATTACAATTACCTCTTATGTCTGAGTGGGTTCGCCCGATATCGAGGGACACTGATAATAGGGAAAGTTAATCCACACCAAAATTCAGTCCAGTGCTACTAGTATTACAGTGTACGGACCATGCTTGAGTTCAAAGCGAGTGAGCGCAACAATAACAAAAATATTGGTAAATTTGTTCTCTATTACTTGCCAATAAATTGGGATTGATATTGGAATATCAGTCATATGGGTTTTCACGTGTAATATCTGTAAGCAGGATTTAAAATGGAGATTAAATACGAGAGGATCGACTTAATTGCCACAGGTTTTATCCCATATGGCTCGGTCTCTTTTTGCAAGGTAGCCTGCCAAAAGCATCCACAAAGCACAAACTATAGCTCCAGCAATGCCCCCCAGGAGTCTCCAAGAAAGTCGCACTCATGAACTAAATGGTGGAGTCTAGAATCGAGCCCACAACCTTTGAAGCGCGAGGCAGGTGGCTGAACCACTTCGCCACGGAGACCCCAAGTAAGATGGGTATCTCAATGGAATGTGACTTAACAATGTTTCTCAATAGAATATCAGTAAACTGGGTTTCTCAATGGAAAAACAGTAAAATTAGTTTCTTTGTGAAGTGTCAGTAAAATGGGTTTCATACTTGAATACAAATAAACTAGTTTGCTCAGTGGAATGTAAGTTGACCAGGTTGCCTCAGTGGAATATTATACAATTGAGTTTCTCAATGAAATATTCGTAAACTGAATGTCTTAATGGAATATACATAAACTGCATATCTCATTATGATCCTGTAAACTGTGTTTCTATATAGAATATCTGTAAACTGTCTTTCTCAGTAGAATATCAGAAAGCTGAGTATCTCAATGGAATATCCATAAACTGCAATTCACAGTAGAATATCCTTCCATAAACTGCCTTTCTCAATGGATTATATGTAAACTCGGAAGCTTAACGGAATATATGAAAACTGGAAATCCCTGTGGGATATGCATAAACAGTCTTTTTCAATCAACTATCCGTAAACTGAATATCTCAATGGACATTCAGTAAATTTCTTTGCCCCATAATGTTAAAAGAATACAGGACTAGCTAACACTTCAGAGGGAGGGGCGTCTAGATGGTGATTAATTATAGGAAGTAATATTTGTTGTGAAGTGCATACGTGTGTACATGCAGGCATACATTTTTATTTCAATGTTAGATTGTATTCTCTTGTTTAATTTTGAAATGATGGCTAAATGAGAATAGCGATGTGAGTCAAATACCATTATTGCGCAAACTGTTAAGATTCAGACTGCTTATTGGGAGCTTTGGCAGCACCGTGACTGTCATGTCTGCCTGCCAGCGCAGTGGTCATGTGTTTGAATTCCCATCAAGACAGGGATTTTCTGTAATTGACCTGGGCTTCCAGGTCGTCCAGGCCTAACATGGATAACTGGAAATGTTCTGATCAAGTGCCATGGGATGATTTATCATCTTAAGCAACTTCCCGTATCTGCCATTGGGCTTATATATCGCCAAAATGTTGTCATTGCGAAATGTTGTCTAATTAAAATATAAATGCAGTAGTTTTCCCTAAGCAACCTCCTTTAATTCGATATATAATACAACTTGTCTGCTACCATATTAACAACTTTTACATCATAACTGTGACACACTACTTCCTATTTTCTGCCATCCATTTTTGTTTGGTCCAACCCTACTTTTTGTTTGGTATTGAATCTGTTAAAGGTGGACAGCGTGATATTGACCATATCACCTATCACTTCCTGATTGACCTATCAAAATGTGGGGCTAGCACCAGTTACCGACTATGCCTCAAGGCATGGAAAGGGATCGTTTACTTTTTAAAAAACATTTTAAATTGTGTATTGGTTCCAAATTGCTTGTTATAGCCGGGGACGCAGAGTTGAGAGTGAGCACCTAGCCTTGAAAAATACCCCCATGGCTTGTGCATTCATCACTTCCGGCTGCAAAAGTCCCAACTCCTGGCTTTCACATGGTGGAACTGTTTTAGCTAACAGGAGAGGGGGCGATGTCAAGTCTCTGGCGCTGTAAAACAGACAGCACTAGATATGTATGAACGTTCATACATGTACAGCCTTGTGTGTACTTACATACATACATATCTAAACTCGAGTAAGACCACAGTCTACCCTAGCAAAAGAAAGATGCTGAAGATGGAGGAAACCAGCCAGGAAGGGCACCTCAGGGATCAGGATGCCATGCAAATATGTTTTGAAAATTGCAGATATAGAAAAATTTTGGTTCATAATTTTTAATTCACCGCAAAGTTATCCCGGGAGTTCCTGGGAAATCATGTGACATCAGGGTGATTCCATAGTGGATGTGTTGATATACTGTGCAACTTGTGTAAGTGCTATTGTGTAATGTATTTATTGAAATAAAGAATCATATAAATTGAATGTGTTGTCGATCACTTCCGGTTGAGTGTGTGGTGGACTGCTAGACCGATCGGTGGATGCAATAATGTTTCTGGGCTCAGAGGGCCCTCACTGTCGTCGGAGTGTATGTCCATATCTTGTGCTACTCATCTTATCTTGTGTATGTCCCATCTGTCTGCACTCATCTTTGATGTATCTGGAGGCCTGTTTACAAAGACAATGACATGCTGTTTGGGGTACATCTTGCTGCAAACAAACTTGTCAACTGACCACAAAGTCAATCCCGATATCCCTATTCTGAAAATTGACGATCCCACCAGATTTAAGTCAGTGCTAAAAATTATGTGGTTTGTTTGTGGTGAATTAAAAATGAAGTGCCACAATTTCACCCAAATGAAAAAAAACAAGAAGATTGTGTGCTATAAAAAAGTTAAAAGTAAAAGACCCTTTTAAATGCCTTGGGATGTTTGGTTATGGTGCTTTATAGAGACAACAGCTGTGGTCACCCTTAAAGAGACAATGGCAGCGGTCACCTTTATAGAGACAATGGCTGTGGTCACCTTTATAGAGACAATGGCTGCGGTCACCTTTATAGAGACAACGGCTGCGGTCACCTTTATAGAGACAACGACTGCGGTCACCTTTATAGAGACAATGGCTGCGGTCACCTTTATAGAGACAACGGCTGCGGTCACCTTTATAGAGACAATGGCTGTGGTCACCTTTATAGAGACAATGGCTGTGGTCACCTTTATAGAGACAATGGCTGTGGTCACCTTTATAGAGACAATGGCTGCAGTCACCTTTATAGAGAGACAATGGCTGCAGTCACCTTTATAGCGAAAATGGCTGTGGTCACCTTTATAGAGACTGGCTGCGGTTGCTTTTATAGAGACAATGGCTGTGGTAGCTTTTATAGAGACAATGGCTGTGGTAGCTTTTATAGAGACAATGGCTGTGGTAGCTTTTATAGAGACAATGGCTGTGGTCACCTTTATAGAGACAATGGCTGTGGTAGCTTTTATAGAGACAATGGCTGTGGTCGCCTTTATAGAGACAATGGCTGTGGTCACCTTTATAGAGACAATGGCTGCGGTCACCTTTATAGAGACAATTGCTGCAGTCGCCTTTATAGAGACAATGGCTGTGGTCACCTTTATAGAGACAATGGCTGTGGTCGCCTTTATAGAGACTGGCTGCGGTCGCCTTTATAGAGACAATGGCTGCAGTCACCTTTATAGAGAATGGCTGCAGTCACCTTTATAGAGAGAATGGCTGCAGTCACCTTTATAGAGACAATGGCTGCAGTCGCCTTTATAGAGACAATGGCTGCAGTCACCTTTATAGAGACAATGGCTGCAGTCACCTTTATAGAGACAATGGCTGTGGTAGCCTTTATAGAGACAATGACTGCAGTCACCTTTATAGAGACAATGGCTGTGGTCACCTTTATAGAGACAATGGCTGCAGTCGTCTTTATAGAGACAATGGCTGTGGTAGCCTTTATAGAGACAATGACTGCAGTCACCTTTATAGAGACAATGGCTGCAGTCACCTTTATAGAGACAATGGCTGTGGTAGCCTTTATAGAGACAATGGCTGTGGTAGCCTTTATAGAGACAATGACTGCAGTCACCTTTATAGAGACAATGGCTGCAGTCACCTTTATAGAGACAATGGCTGCAGTCACCTTTATAGAGACAATGGCTGCAGTCACCTTTATAGAGACAATGGCTATGGTAGCCTTTATAGAGACAATGACTGCAGTCACCTTTATAGAGACAATGGCTGCAGTCACCTTTATAGAGACAATGACTGCAGTCACCTTTATAGAGACAATGGCTGTGGTCGCCTTTATAGAGACAATGGCTGTGTCACCTTTATAGAGACAATGGCTGTGGTCACCCTTAAAGAGACAATGGCTGCGGTCACCTTTACAGAGACAATGGCTGTGGTCGCCTTTATAGAGACAATGGCTGCAGTCGTCTTTATAGAGACAATGGCTGTGGTCGCCTTTATAGAGACAATGGCTGTGTCACCTTTATAGAGACAATGGCTGCGGTCGCCTTTATAGAGACAATGACTGCAGTCACCTTTATAGAGACAATGGCTGCAGTCACCTTTATAGAGACAATGGCTGCAGTCACCTTTATAGAGACAATGGCTGCAGTCACCTTTATAGAGACAATGGCTGTGGTAGCCTTTATAGAGACAATGACTGCAGTCACCTTTATAGAGACAATGGCTGCAGTCACCTTTATAGAGACAATGACTGCAGTCACCTTTATAGAGACAATGGCTGTGGTCGCCTTTATAGAGACAATGGCTGTGTCACCTTTATAGAGACAATGGCTGTGGTCACCCTTAAAGAGACAATGGCTGCGGTCACCTTTACAGAGACAATGGCTGTGGTCGCCTTTATAGAGACAATGGCTGCAGTCGTCTTTATAGAGACAATGGCTGTGGTCGCCTTTATAGAGACAATGGCTGTGTCACCTTTATAGAGACAATGGCTGCGGTCGCCTTTGTAGAGACAATGGCTGTGTCACCTTTATAGAGACAATGGCTATGGTTAAGGATGTAAACATAACACATAGTATGAACTCTGTAGCTTCAGCAGAGCTTGGAGTGAGCTGGTTGAGAGCCTGTGCTCTCTCCAATAGGGGATAAAGGGCAACAGAAGAGGGACAGCAAATGTCAGCTTTGTGCACGCTGACATATCCACTGATGAATCCTCTTGCTTTAGCTGTTGGATGAGGGAATCAAATATGCAACTGGTCGTAATGTCCGCAGGTAATAGCAGTTCTAACACGTAGCTTACCAGTTCCCAACAGGGACACTCAACATCCACACCCTTTTGCCTTTGCTGGGATAGATCAAGCACTTATGGATTTGTTACAAGTGCAGCTACATCATTTCTTCATCATAAATCATAGGGCAGCATGAGTTAATGAGCAACTGCCTGGGACAGAGAGAGTTAAGTTTATACCTTGTAAAGTATCACCTTGAATGTCATGACCTTACAGCAGTGTGGCATAAATTTCTCGCGCCATTTTCACTGAATTTACCATAACAAATTGATTAGCCGTAGGTCAGCCATGAATATGTATTCTACAATTATAAATGTTCAACAATACTTGGTCCATTTTTTTTCCACTTGCTTTGAAGTCGAGCGTAGTCCACACTGGACTGATTTTTTCTTGTGGGCCAGCTTTCCCTATTAGCAGTGTCCCTCGCCATCAGCCGAACCCACTTCGACTTCAGATGTAATTTACATCCCCATGTCAAGGAGGAGAAGTCAACATTTTAGTCCAACTGACCGGTGTAGGGGTTGAACCCGCTACTTTAATATCAGCACACCGTAAGTGTAAAAGCTAGTGCTCTTATCCATTCTGCCATGTTGACTTCCATTAACCCTTTTTGTCCTAGGTAGCATTTGGTTCTTCTTCTTCTTCTTATAGTACTCCATCCATCATGTGCCATGCCGATAAGCGTGGGCGATCATGTTCTGCCATCTCACTCAATCACCAGAGTCGTGGATCAGCTCTGTGTTTCTGTCTCGACCATGTCGCGTGGCCAAGCCATCCAGGTATTTACTTCTTGGTCTCTTCCCTTCGATTGTGCCAGTTGTATTAGTATTATTATAGTCCATGCCGTGTGTGATCATGTCTGTCCACAGCCTTCTGTCTCATGTACTGATAATCATTTCTGATACTAATGATCCTCCATGCCATGAGTCAAACTTTCCAACATTTATTCTCTCTACATCTTCCCGCCCGTACCTTACATCCCCTCCAAATTTCCCATTGTCACAACACACTCCAGCTTTCCCCTTCTCATGGCATGCCCAAAGAATGTGGACTGTCTTCTGATGCGAGTAAGAAGTAACTTTGTGAGTTAATTTCTTTCAGGATATATACATTGTGCTTTTTAACTGTCCATCGTGTTCTCAACTTTCTTCTGAAAAACCACTCTATATATCCGCCACATAGTTCCTTGCTAGTCAGTTAAACTGTCCATCGTGTGCTCAACATGCTTCTGTGCAACCACATCTCTGTTTCCACTACATAGTTCCTTGCTAGAATGTTACACTGTCTATGGGGTTTTCAACATTCTTCTGTAAAATCACATCTCTGTATCTGCCACATAGTTCCTTGCTAGTCTGTTAAACTGTCCATGGTTTTCAACATTCATCTGTGAAACCACATCACTGTATCCGCCACATAGTTCCTTTAGTCTGATAAACTGTTCATGATTCACTTCCATACATCAGGATGTACTAGTGCAGTGGTTCTCAACTTTTTTTGGCCCATGTACCCCTTCACCATATGTTCAGAACGTCATTCCCGTCTCCCCCCCCCCCCTTTCGTATTTCCTCCCTTAAACCCCCCCCCCCCTCTACATAGTATACGTAAAAATGGAAGCTAAATTTAAAAACACATACTAGAACACATCTAGATGTCTACATAAAACATGATTTGCGGGTCTATTTACTTTATAAAACAAATTTCAGAAGGGTGAGAAGTACAGAACTGTAAAGTATGGAGGGTAAATCAATATCAAGTAATCGGTTCTTGTATTAACGCAATCTTCTAATAATCTTAATTCCCCCCTGGGGGGAACTCCCCACCGGTTGAAAACCACTGTACTAGTGGTCTTGTGTTCAATCCACATTGAGGGTGGTGTCATATTTTTTTTAAACTGACCTGGGCTCCCAGGCCAACCCAGCCTAAAATGTGCACCAGGAAATGTCTTAGGAAGTAAAGGTGGACAGCTCGGTCCCAGCCACATCACCCACAGAGTGCCATTTGATCTCTACAAATATGGGTCTAGCTTCATGTGCCCAGTGCATGTAAAGGGGTTCTTTACGCCACGATGGGCTCGCTATTGCTGTTAATAATTTTTTCTTAAACATTCGGTGTGCTGATGCCGAGGTCAGGGGGGTCAATGTTGACTTATTGGGACTTAAATGTTGACTTATCGTCCTTGACTTGGGGACATTAATTACAAGTACCTCTGAAGTCGGAGCGGGTTCGCCTGATGGTGAGGGACACTGCTAATAGGTAAAAGCTAATCCACACGCAAAATTCTGTCCAACACTAATAGAAATTGTGTGTATGGACTACGCTTGAGTTCAAAGTGGGCGAGAAGAAAAAAATAACCTTTTCTCACCTCGATTAACAAAGATTATTGATTTATTTAGCTGTTTCGGGATTTGAGGTTTGAAGATTGAGCACAACCCACTGGCAACACTGATTGTATTCCGGTATGAAACTATACTGCAAGGCCCAAGGTTCGTACCGGAATGCGATCAGTGTTGCTAGTAGTGGGTTGCGCTCAATCTTAAAATAACAAAGATATATTTCAAATTTAACATGAACTCTTTCTGTTTGCACAGTTTATTACCTGGCATAATTTGCTGCACCTCGCCAGGTGAATACTGCAGTTATATATTACATGAGGTGAATAATACTTAGATGATATTCCACATTTATAAAATACCTATGACTGTTATAATTGTTTCAGCTAAAGATATATTTGCTACTTTCATTGAAATCAGTGGTCAACAGAGTTACAGCAGTTGCGTATCCTTTACAGGATGTTGCAGTCAACCCCAGCATTTTTTGGTGGTTTGTGATTTCTTGGCAAGTTTATGTTCAGTATTTTGTTATTCCTATCTGAATACCAGCACTCAGGCCATTGTAAGAAAACCAGCGCTGGGTTGTCTGATCCAGATCGCTTGCAACTGTGTTTTGATCGCAGTATGTGGGCTTATGAATTGCTTTCGTAACCCTTTTGCCACAGCACCTGCTGTCAGTAGAGACAGAATGTAAAATTTTGACGTCAGAAATATGTTAGACGTAACATCGTTGTGAATGTTATGACCTTTGAAAGTGGCACAAATTTCACTCAGTATTTTCTCTGTATATACCGTAACAAATTGGTTGGTCATAGATCAGTCATGAATACACATCTTAGATGATTAATTATGCAGCAGGGAATTAGCCACCACTAGAGGGCAGCAGTGACAAATCAGCATAAGATATTAAGCCTTCTATTATTAGTCACGTTTAGCATATTTGCAAAATTGAAATCTTGCCTAGATTTGACCTTGTAAATTATTTCCTGTGTAGGCTGTTTGGGGGAGAAATTTTCTGTTAAGATACTGCAAGCTGTGAATTGTGGTTGTTTCAACTTTAACGTGTGCTGTTTCCTTTTTCTATGTGATCATTATCACTATGTATATAAATATCACATTGAGAGAGCTGTTGACACATACAATGTAGAGAAAGATAAGAGAGAGAAAGGGAAGAAGAGAGAGACAGAGGGAGGAGGGGGAGGCAAGAAATTAACAGACAGAGGAGAAAGGATGAGAGAAAGAAACACAGCGAGGAAAACAGAGACTGAACAACAGAGGAAGTGGAGAAGAGAGGCAAAGAGACAGAGTGGGAGGGAGAGAGACACATAAACAAAGTGAAAGAGACACAGAAGCAGAGTGAGAAAGTGATGGAAAGGAAGAAACATGGAAAAAGGGAGTTGGATGGAAAGAAAGAAACAGGGGAAAAATGAGATATAAAGAAACTGAGAGTTTAGTTTAGTCTTTGGATCAACATCACGGCACACGGTTTAATCCATACGTGTTCCGTTTTCCTCCTAACTCGAACCTGAGTCTGGAGAAACTCAGCTCAATGCATTAACTCCGTTGCATCGGCGAGGATCCTGAAATACTTTGGGTAGATTTTTAACTCAAAATTTTGCCCGGGCAGCGCCGTTAGGCTACACTTTTTCGATTTCCAACTGCCAAGGGATTTTTTACGTGCACAACAATACACACGGGAGTCCGATCTCACTACCCAGAGACCAGAGGAAATTTTATTACTGGAAGTCCAGGTGGACTTTTAAAATAAATCCCGGTCCTCAATGGGGCCTGAACCCGGGACCTCCAGCACTCGAGGCGGACTCCATACCTCGAGACCACTCAGCCCCCCAATAAAACTGAGAGTGATGGAAAAAAAGAAATAGAGAACAAGAGAGAGAGATAAACAAGAGTGGAAGATACTGTGAGAAGAAGCACAGATAAAATAACAAGAAGAGTGACAAAGAAATAACGAGAACAAGACATAGACCTGCTTGTACTTTCCAAGATATTTCATGACATCCTATTCCGTTCATGAAATTACATTAATTCTTTCATTCTTATAAAAGAAGCAAATTCAAACACAACCATCATCATCATCAAGTGCCGTGCCGGCTGGCGTAGGCGTTCATGGCTCTCCACAGATCTCGGTCTTTGGTTTTCTGGATCAACTCTGCTGCTGATATTCCCCCGTGCCACCGTCTCAATCCATCCAGCATCACTTCTCTTGGTCTACCTCTGCCTCTCTTCCCCTCGATCTTTCCAGTTGTTACGATGTTCTCCAATGCCTCTCTTCTCATCACATGACCGAAGAAAGATGTTTGTCTCTGTCTTATTGTTGGTTTCCAGGTTCAAACACAACACAATAACTAAAATAATACGGTCAGTAAATTTCAATATATTTAATATGAAAGTATTTATTTACACGCTCCGAACTATCTATGATTTCAGAAAACAATGAAGATGCTCAAAGTATTAGAGCACATACACGTAATCGTACCTATTAGAAAAATGCTAAAAGTACATATTCACTTGGCCTGTCATAATGACTTAACACTATTAATAAAAAATGAAACTGTCATTACTGTCTATAGTACCTTGTGGTGTAAGACAAGGGGCATCTTGAGTCTGAGGAATTAAGACCGCCTGGCTAGTATAGTCACTGCAAACTGTGCAGGTTAGGGGTTTCTTTTTGCCCACAACAACAAAAAAAAAATCTTACTGAGGATGTGAACCTGAATTTGAGCCCCGCGTTATAGCCACTCATCCAGATACTCCTCACTATTAATGAACATAGGCTTCAAAATAATATTGTCGTTTAGAGGCTGTGTTAATCCCAATGATCTTCTGAGTGGGAGGAGAGAAAGGGAAGTTGAAGTTGTGTACTTGTAATGGGGTTATCTTCGCCATCATTGAAAGCATAAAATTGTGTGAGGGCAGGTGTAGTTATTTTCTGATTTTACTTGGACCTTTAAAGAAGAACAAGGACAGACAGTGAAAAAGTAAAGATGTAACAGATGTGGGGAGGAAAAGAGAGACAAAGAAACAGCGAGGAAGAGAGACAGTCAAGGCAAAAAGAAAAAGGGAAGTGAGAGACAAAGAAACAGTGCGGAAGAGAGACAGACAAAGGAAAAAAGAGGGAAGAAGTGAGAGAGAAAGAAACAGGGACAGACAGAAAGACAAAGAAACAGGAGGAAGGGGAAGACTCAAAGAAACCTATTACTCTCTCTGTGCTTCATCTCTCTCCCTTCCTCTCTTTGTCTCAAAAGCAATATGAAACCGACAAGTCCAGCATTGTCTTGGCTGTGGGACCTTGACTCTGATATCTAGAGGGAGAGGATCAATGCCTGTGTATACTACGCGGGGGCTGCGTGGTCTCGAGGTATGGTGTCCGCCTCGAGTGCTGGAGGTCCCAGGTTCAAGTCACGGTGAGGAATGTGATTTTTTCACGTGGACTTCTAGTAATAACATTTCTCCTGGTCTCTGGATAGTGAGATCAGACGCCCTTGTGTATTGTTGCACACATAAAAAAATCCCTTAGCAGTTGGAAATCGAAAAAGAGTAGCCTAACAGCGCCGCCCAGGCAAAATTTCGAGTTAAAAATCTACCCAATGTATTTTAGGATCCTCACCGGTGCTACGGAGTTCGTGCACTGGGCTTAGTTTCTCCAGACTCAGGTTTGAGTTAGGAGAACGGAGCACTTATGGGTTACACCTATGTGCCGTGATGTTGATCCATCGACTAAACTAGCCTGTGTATACTGATAGAACAAATGCCTAGACAAATATGGAGATTGTGTGGGGAAAGTCATGTGTGACAACATTAATTACTGGCTACCCTTAGACTTCTTCTTCTGTCACCCATCATCTCCCATTGGATCACAGGCACTCAACCAACTCATGCCAAGCTGTCCAACCTTTTGCTTTCAGCAGTAGCTCCCTCCATGTTCTCCCCTATTATTCAAGTCTGTCTCTAATTCTCCTCTCTGTGTGGTTGTAAGTATCCCTCTACTTCATTTGCCCCACAAGTTCCAGAGAAAGGGGTTTCTAGTTATACTGGATGTTTGTAAATTCTCACTACACTTTGTATGTAGAACAAATCTGAAAAATGAAGTACATGATGTCATCAAAAAATGTGCTCCACTGTCCATCGTGAAGCAATATGCAGCGTATGGCTGTCATCTGCTAGAGTAATTCTTTGCACTCCTAATAGAATGGTGTTATCAACAGAAGGAAGAATGTTTTTGGTTGAACAATTGTTTCAAAATGTCGGTTGATACACACGGATGGTTGTTCAAAGATTTAAAACAAGATATCTTGACAAACAACCTCCTCACTGCATCACGGTTAGAAATTTGTTGAATAAGTTTCTTGCTACGGGAAATGTGGAAGATGCCCCGCGATCTGATAGGCCTGCTGTGTCTGAAGAAAAATGTCTGGATATCCAATATAAAGAGACGTGTACAGTCATGTCTTAAAGCCTGTGGTGGACATTTCAGTGACTATTGTAACTAATTTAATTAATTTTTAGCACATATTTTGATGACATCATGTACTTCATTTTTCAAATTTGTTCTTCATACAAAGTGTAGTGAGACTTTACAAACACCCAGTACTATTACCAGGTTTTCTCACTGTGTGTCCTATCTAGCACCAGCATATTTTCTTCACCTCTTGATTCACATAGATCTGTCTGGCTCTCACTCTAAGTACAGCATTAGTGGTTCTGTCATACCATTTCAGTCCTGTTCTATACATGCACCAGTTGGTGAGTTTATTAGTAATTGTTTTAGTTGTTATAATGTGTTTGATTTATTCATGTATTAACAACAAAAGGCGGCTAAAATAATTGATAACCAAACGGAAACTTTTCAACAATTAAACAAGATGTCTGACAGGGTTGTGTACTATCACCCGATCTGTTCAATTTGTACAGTCAAATAACATTGAGATCCATACCTGTCAGGAATATCAGTGGGTGGGCATAAAGTAAAAAGCGTGTTTATGCTGATGACATAATTTTGATCATTGAAACACAGTTACAACAAATGACAGATATAATTGCAATAGAAAGTCAAAACAAAGGTCTTTTGTGAATAACAGAAGTAACGGTAATTACAAAAAGAAAACAAAGCTTTCAAAAATGAAACATCAAAGTGAAAAAAACTGTCTCAAACAAGTCAATGTATTTAAGTACTTGGATACTTTAATAACAGCAGATGGAAGATGTGTTAAACAAGTTAAATGTATAGCCCAAACAAAGGCAGCATTTCTCAAGATGAAGATTCTCTGAAATATATCTTTTTTTAATTTAAGTGAAAAAAAAAAGTATTCTTAAGAGCTATTTCCAACCAATCCTGATGTAGAGACGTGAATCATGAGCAATTAACATGCTAGAGAGGAATTATGTGGTGTTATTGAAGAGTGATGAGAACAACGTGGACAAACGGAAACAGTAATGAAGATATCTAGCAATAAATTAACTCACAGACAGAACTCAAAAGAAGACATTCCACATTCTTTGGGTATGTCTTGAGAAGGAAAAGCTTGAGACGGGAGAGACCAAGAGAAAGATGCTGGACAATTTAATTTAATGACATAGAAAATGTTTTGCATAACCTTTACAGGACATCGCTGTCAACATCCGCATCTTTCAGCTGATTGTTGATTTCTTGGCAAGATTACGCTCAGTAGTTTGCCATTGCTTTCTGAGCGACCGGCTCCATACTCTCATAAGTAACTGGTGTGACTCAAACCGCTTCCAATTCTCGTGCGCTCACGTCAACCAAGAGAGTATTCAGGGTTTTGGAGAAAGCTGCTAACTCCTCGACCAGGGAGACCGGCAATGACATAGAAGAACATTGATATTAGAAATTATTGGCAGTACACGAGACAGAAGGCTGTGGACAGACAAGATTAACAACATGTCAAGGACTACTAGATTTATTCTCACTATCTGTTATCTGTTCCCTGAACATTTTTTAGACTACACTGTTATGTCCTCCCATTAAATATGTTCAGTCTAACTAGCATCTAATTTCATGTAAGGGACAGGAGGGCAGTGTCACTAGCGAAGTCCAGATCACAAGACTGTTCCACCAGTGAGTCACTAAGTGAACTCAAGATCACCAGGTTGTTCCACTAGTGAGCCACTAGTGAAGTTCAGATCACCAAGTTGTTCTGCTAATTAGCTACTAGTGAAGTCCATATCACCAGGTTGTTCCACTAGTGAGCCACTAGTGAAGTTCAGATCACCAAGTTGTTCTGCTAATTAGCTACTAGTGAAGTCCATATCACCAGGTTGTTCCACTAGTGAGCCACTAGCGAAGTCCAGATCACCAGGTTGTTCTGTCAGTGAGTGACTAGCAAAGTCCAGATCACCAGGTTGTTCTGTCAGTGAGTGACTAGCAAAGTCCAGATCACCATATAGGTCTGCCAGTGAGTGACTAGCGAAGTCCAGATCACCAGGTTGTTCCACTAGTGAGGCACTAGCAAAGTCCAGATCACCAGGTTGTTCCACTAGTGAGGCACTAGCAAAGTCCAGATCACCAGGTTGTTCTGCCAGTCAGCTACTAGGGCCCTTCAGGGAAGCAAAGAATTGCAGCACTATAAACTACCATGCATATAATAAGAAGAAACTATAAAGGTTTAGCATGGAACTGGCTCCTCTGTCCCATAGAAAACCTTAGCTGCAAAACTCCACCCAACCATGCACAATCTATTACACTAGAATGGATAAGAGCGCAGTTCTTAAACACTCAGTGTGCTGATGCCAATGTAGCTGGTTTAACCCTTCACTGGTCAGCTGGATAAAAATGTTGACTTCTCGTCCTTGACTTGGCGACATGAATTACAAGTACCTCTGAAGTCGGAGTGGGTTCACTGGCGAGGGACCCTGGTAATAGGGAAAGTTAATCCACATGCAAATAACAATCAAGTGTACTGGAAATAACAGAGCGTATGTGGACTATATTTTAGTTCAAATTGAGCGAACGCAAAATAAGAAAAGCTAAGAGCTATGTGAAAATGTCTGTGGTCTTGTAGTGAGAAATAAAGTGTTGAAGTACAAACAGAACCTATACTGCTATATGCATGTGAAACATAGAGGACAACAACCTGAGAAACATTTAATAGCAGTGGAAATGTGGTTTCTGAGGACAATTCAAGCAGTATCATGGTTGGGCAGAAAAGCACATAAAGAATAATACAGTTCTACAAGAAACAAATTAAAACTATAAATTGATTAGAGGAATTAGACACAAACAACCAAGATTGTTTGGGCATGTTATGAGGAGTAATGCACTAGAAAACTTAGTGGCAAATGGCAAAACTACTGAGAAAAGAGCCAGGGGAAGGCAGATAGTTAAATACCTGGATGACTAGCGACAAGGCATAATTGGAACAAAACAATTGACCTGAGATTCTGGTGATCGTGTGAGATGATGAACTATGACCATCTGTTCTGCTTATCAGCATGGCACATGATGATAATAATGTATTCTTTCTTTTCAATTTCTATTCGAAAATGTCACATGAAGATCTCTGATTGGTGGGTTATTCTTGCCACAATACATGTAATATCATCTGGTTTTCCACCTGTAACAGATATTTAAAAAAGTGCTCGTAATAATGTTATATTTTGATAATGCATGTTATAGTTACTCAAGTTTTCCTAGTGTTCAATATTCATAGGATCCGCAGCCATTCAATGCCTACCTACATATATATCTATCTATACATCCACCAACATAGCCAACTACCTACATATCTATTTCATACCTAAATATCTATATCCATCCATCAACATACATGCCAACCCACATATCTATTTATACATCCACCAACATACATACCTACATACCTATCCATCCACCCACTCATCCACATACATATGCTTTCTATCCATACACCTGCCCCCTCCACACATTCTTATCTACCTATACGCATATATCTATCCATCCATTCACTCACTCACCTACCTATCTATTCATAAATTCCTACCTACATATCTATTCATTCATCCACCAGTCCACCAACATATCTATCCATCCACCCACAGACCTACCAATATATCAGTGTACCCATCCATCCATACATTCACCTGCCCATATATCTACCAACCTACCTACATATCTGTTCATATTCATCACCCACTGCAAATACCTACTTACCGTCATACCTATCCATTCATCCACACACATATCTAGCTATCTACATATATGACTGTCCATCGACACGCATATCTAGCTATCTACATATATGGCTATCCATCCACACAAATATCTAGCTATCTACATATATGACTATCCATCCACACACACATATCTAGCTATCTACATATATGACTGTCCATCCACACACATATCTAGCTATCTACATATATGGCTATCCATCCACACACATATCTAGCTATCTTCATATATGACTATCCATCCACACAAATATCTAGCTATCTACATATATGACTATCCATCCACACACATATCTAGCTATCTTCATATATGACTATCCATCCACACAAATATCTAGCTATCTACATATATGACTATCCATCCACACACACATCTAGCTATCTACATATATGACTATCCATCCACACACATATCTAGCTATCTACATATATGATTACCCATCCACACACACATATCTAGCTATCTACATATATGACTATCCATCCACAGACACATATATCTAGCTGCCTACATATATGGCTACCCATCCACACACATATCTAGCTACCTACATATATGACTATCCATCCAACCACACATATCTAGCTATCTACATATATGACTATCCATCCACACACACATCTAGCTATCTACATATAGGACTACCTATCCACACACACATATCTAGCTATCTACATATATGATTATCCATCCACACACACATATATCTAGCTATCTACATATATGATTACCCATCTACACACACACACATATCTAGCTATCTACATATATGATTACCCATCCACACACATATCTAGCTATCTACATATATAACTATCCATCCACACACATACCTAGCCATCTACATATATGACTATCCATCCACACACATACCTAGCTATCTACATATATCCATCCACACACATACCTAGCTATCTACATATATGACTATCCACCCATCCACACACATATCTAGCTATCTACATATATGACTATCCATCCACACACATATCTAGCTATCTACATATGACTAATCATCCACACACACACACATATCTAGCTATCTACATATGAGTAATCATCCACACACACACACACACACACATATCTAGCTATCTACATATGAGTAATCATCCACACACACACACACATATCTAGCTATCTACATATGACTAATCATCCACACACACATACACACATATCTAGCTATCTACATATGACTAATCATCCACACACACACACACATATCTAGCTATCTACATATGACTAATCATCCACACACACACACACACACACATATCTAGCTATCTACATATGAGTAATCATCCACACACACACATATCTAGCTATCTACATATGACTAATCATCCACACACACACACACATATCTAGCTATCTACACATGTGGCTGTCCATCCACACACATACCTAGATACCTATGTATATAACTATCTATCCACACAGGGGTAAAAAAAATCCAGGCGTCTGGTTGCCATGGCATCTGAAAATTTTACCTGGCGCCTGAATTTTAAAAATCAATTCTAGAAAGATTGTTATCCCAAAAATATCTTTGGCGCTACAATTTATAAATCTAGGTAATCCTAAGAGCCCAAATGATCAGAAATAAATGTAATCATATCACTAGTTAGAGGTCAGCCTGGCCGAATGGATAAGAACACATGTTCTTAAACATCCGGTGCGCCGATGCAGAGGTAAGGGGTTCAACCCCTAGACTAGACAGACAGTTGGGCTAAACGGTTGACTTCTCATCCTTAACAAGTACCTTTGAAGTTGGAGCGGGTTCCCCTGATGGCGAGGGACACTGGTAATAGGAAAAGCTAAAAGCGTAAAATTCCTGTGCTACCAGAAGTAGTATATATGGACTACACTTGAGTTCAAAGTGGGTGAGCACACCATAGTAAATATCACTGGGTGAAATTGAACTCTGATCTGCTGTCTTGATAAGCAAGTGCATCAATCACTACTACCATGACTTTCAACCACAGCAAAGGCAACATCATCATCATCATCACACAGGAGTGTCGTTACAGAACGTCACTCTCATCACAGCTTACCAAATAATTTCTCAATCCTTTGCCAGATTTGCTGCCTGGTATATCTTCATTCCCAATATGTCTGCCATGTTCTGTGTCCATCTTCTTGAGGGTTAACCCCCACCTCTTGTTCCAGGAACAATGTCTTTGACCATTGCTATTTCCAAACCTCTGTGACATTTAATATGCCCAAAATATTTCAATTTCCCAGACATAAAACTGTATATCAGCCACTTTTCTTCGATGTTCAGATATATTAAAATGTCAGTATTTTTCTTAAATTTCATCTACAATATTCTAAGAAAATTTCTGTAACATTTAAGTTCATATGTCAAACTAAAGGAGTAAAATTAGAAAACATACCTCTCAAATTAAGACCTAGGCTGCAAGCAGAGATAGCAAACGGAGACATGTAATCTGGATCTAAGGACAGATTGTAAGCGCACTGAGCTATTCTGGACGCAGCATGTTGAATTCTTTCCTCTTCCTTCTGTGACTGCAATTATGTTGTCAAAGATATATTTTTGTACTTGTTTATAGGATGTTTGAAATGCATTTATAAAACACACAGACATGCTTAGGCAATTAACTAAGTATCTTTTTGTTCATGCAAAGAACCAAGATGGAAAATATCAAAGAACTAAGTATGAAAGCACGGCTCTAAAACCTAAACAAATGAGATTAAATAAACCCGGAAGCTTTTGACAGGGAGTGTTACTGTAGATGCAAAGAGTGTGATCAACAGGAAAGAGATCACATGAACATGTTCTTGACTTGGGGACGTAACTTACAAGTACCTCTGAAGTCCGAGAAGGGTTCGCCTGATGGCGAGGGACACTGGTAACAGGGAAAGCTAACTCTCAAGTAAAAATCAGTCCAGTATACTCACTAGTAGCAGCAACTACTAGTAGAGTTAGCACATGTGTGGATTGTGCTCAAGTTCAAAGCAAATGAGCATTTTCTAAAACCAACACAATCTTAAAGACACTGGAGACAAGAGAGAACTATTTAACTTCATACCATAAAATATGGTTATCTTGTCCTTGTCACTAAAGGAGAAAATCAAGGTTTCTGAACTTCCATGTTACAGAAAAATTCTGAGAATATCGTGGATTAAGAAAAAGAAAAATACAAGATCGAACACCAAAGAAAGTTGACTCACACACAGCCTCACGTCTTGAAAACTGAAATAATCTGGTAGGTCAGCATGGCTGAATGGATAAGAACGTGAGTTCTTAAACATCCGGTGTGCTGAAGCTGAGGTAAGGGGTTCAACCCCTACACCGGACAGCTGGACTAAAATGTTACCTATCCATGTCGTCCTTGACTTGGGGATGTAAATTACAAGTACCTCTTAAGTTGGAGTGGGTTTGCCTGATGGCGGGGGACACTGTTAATAGGGAAAGCTAATCCAAATTCAAAATTCAGTCCAACACTACTAGAAATAGTGTGTATGGACTACGCTTCAGTTCAAATCAAGCGTAAACAACATACAAATTTTAAAAATACATAAATAAAAAATAATTTGGCCATATTAAAATATCACAGTGGTTTACAAAGAACAGTAATGGAAGACATAGTTCCAGGAAGAAAAGGCAAAGGTTGACCAACATGACAGTGTAGACTGGGCATTAAAATGCTTGAGAACTAACAAAACAGCAAGAAACTACCTGGCAGCTTGTGATGAGGAAGAAGTTCTGCAATGGACTTGCCATGTGATGATGATAAAGCTCAATAAGAACCATTAATTCTTAAATGCACTCCAATTATTTTTGCAGTGCTAAGATTTAATCTGCTACCTTTTGAATCACTGTGTGTCTAGGGAGCTGCAGTAACGCAATGGCTAGCATTTGCTTGAATACTATGGACAGAGAGAAAAACCAATGACCGAGTCTTACTAGAAACAAATGAAAACCGTAACCTGACTAGAGAAATTGGACATAGACAGTCACAATATTTTGGGCATGTTATGAGAAGAAATAAATTGGAGAACATGGTGACAACTGGCAAGATCGAGGGGAAATGAACAAGGCGAAGGCAGAGAAGTAAATACCTGGATGGCCATGTGGTATGGTCGAGACAAGAACACAGAGCTGATTCATGACTTTGATGATTGTGTGAGATGGTGAAATATGACCGCCCATGCTTATCGGTATGGCACATGATGATGATGATAAGCATGTTTGCCTGCTAACCTGGTGGTCATATGTTCAAATCCCTATCGAGGCAGACTTTAAAACATTTACCTGGGCTTCCATATCGACCCAGCCAACAATGGCTACCAGGACATGCACTGGGTAGGAGAACGGCACCGTGATATTGACAACACTACCCATAAAGTGCTGATGGGTCTATGAAAATATGGGGCTGGCACTATTTACACATTACGCCTCAAAGCTATAAAAGTCATTCAGTTTGACTGCAGGTTTAACCCTACCAGACCTGAGGCCCTGAACCTAACTGTCCCTATTACCTGGGCTCCTGAGCATTAAAGAGAAAAAAACCAACATGATATAGAAAAATGTTAGTTACATGCAAACAAGTTTTTAGAATAAGATGTAACTTGGAGGAATTGTAGAAAATAGGTTAGCCTTTCATCTAGCGCCAATATTGCACATTTGTGTGCCAATCCAGTCTGAATAAACCAAAGTATCGATCACCTGTTGGACTGTGAAAAGCCTAGACCTACTTCACTTTCTTGTTGAAGTGCTTGGTTTATCAGCCGCTCGTTTCATTGTGAATTTTCAGAATTTTTTTGCGTTAAACCACACAAAGTCAATTCAAACATATGGTAGCAGACATTTGCAATGGCTAACCATGAGGTTTGACCACGATTGGTTGGTTATTTTTAGTTTGTAACGCATTTTTTTCACGTTCTACGCAAAATACCGAAAATTAGGTTCAGCGGTATAGCGGCAGAATAGGAAATTACCGAAAAATTGGTACAGCGGTCTGGTAGGGTTAAGCCAGGCCTATTGCAAACATACATAAGCTAAGTGAGAAAACTTACATGCAAAGATATATTTATAATAATTTGCATGCAAATGATTATGTGTGAAAACCCCTGCACAACAAACAGTTAGATAATTCAAATTTTTGTTTAAACTAAGAGTGATAACTCTCTTTCAGAAGGCTGGATAAGTCACGTTTCAAAGCATATTTTTAAAAAGTCATTCACTTTGACTGTAGGCTTAAGCCAGGCCAAATGCAAACACACAAGAGCTAAGTGTGAAAACTTACGTGCAAAGATATATTTATAATAATTTCCATGCAAATAATCACAAGTGGCCGGCTTCCTGGCCTAGAGGTTAGCGACTTTTCTCCGTAATCTTGTATACTCTCATAGGTAACGTGACGACGGTGAGAATCAGCAGTGGTTTGAATCGCGTGGGTAACTTACAGGGTATGTGAGCCGGCCGCTCAGAAAGCAATGGCAAACTACCGAGCGTAATCTTGCCAAGAAATCAACAATCAGCTGAAAGATGCTGGTGTTGACAGCAATGTCCTGTAAAAGATTTGCAAAAAAATAAAAAATCATAAGTGAAAACTCCCATACAACAAACAGTGAGATAACTCACCATTAAAAAAACTAAGAGTGATAACTCCAACTGAAGAAGTTGGGATAACTCACATGCAAAAATATTATGAATGATAACTCTTAGACAACAAAAGGGGGATAACTCACATGCAAAGAACTAAGCATCCGGACAATCATGTCTTCACTCATGTTGTCAAACAGTCCATCTGTTGCCAGCATCAAGATGTCCCCATCTTCCACTTTGAATGATGAACTTTCAGCCATCTCTGGGCTAAAGTTTTAAACAAAATATAATTCTGTATCAATATTTTCATTATTATTATCTTCACATCATTACAATCTTGAAATAGTGCTACAGCAGTTTGCTATATTTCTGGTTTTCTCATTACCCTCTTTGGACAACAATCTTTCTGAAGAACAAACCCACAAAAGTGGAGGTCTTTTGGCTAAAATAGTGTAATATCTGCACTTGATCTTGCCAAGGCCATATGCAGAGGGAGGTCATCCGAATGACACACAGGGGCGTAGGGACCTAATGGGGAGGCTCTGGCCCCTGCGGGAACCGTAAGCCCTAAATTTTTTTTTATTTAAATATTTGTGGCTTTTTCAGTCATAGGATTATTAATCTGAGCCAGGGAAGGACCCTAATATAACTTCTCTTTGGGGTTGAATGGGGTAATGGTATTATCGTAATCATGGTTTTCTAAGATTAAAGCATGTCTTCTTCAGCTGTACACAAAGGGTTAAAGGCGAGAGTATCAACTTCATTGCACAGGGTTTTACCCCATATGGCTCAGTTATTTCTCCGCAGACAGCAAGCCATTTGCCGAGAGTTTCACATTTTGGATATATGGTGCTGCTCCCATATTTTTAAAGACCAATCAGCACTCGATGGCTGATATGATCAATATCATGCTGGGCCTTCAAGTGAAGGAAAGAAGAAGAGGAAGACATACTGAGTTCAGTTACTTTCTGGAAACAAAAATTTGTACTAATTTAATGAGGCCTGGCTGATCCTAAGACAATACTCGTCAGAAGAAAATTCACACCCCCCCTAATGTGGTTGAACAGCAAGATCACTGGGTGGGAACCCTGTGCACTAACAACTATGCCAATATGACTCACTTTAAGTACAAACATACCTGTCACTCAGCCAGTGAGCATCCTGCGTGGGTGGTGCTAACGCCAGCTGATATGGAGTGTTGAAGTAATGCTGCTGTTCAGTTGAACGATGCACCACCACACTGTCTCGCAAGACCAAGAAACCACTGTCTCCCAAGTTGGCGGAGTAGATGGTTCGCTCCTCTCTATGCAGAGCCACTACACATGCAGTGCTGCTACCTAAAATTATTTTTTTAATGTATATAAATGAAAGGAAGGAAGGAAGAAAGAAAGAACAAAAAAGACAGACAGACAGACAGACAGACAGACAGACAGACAGATAGGTGTAGGAGGAAGGAATTAAGCAGATTAAGCCATATCATATAAAATATTAAAAGATTTCACATTCTACGTCAGTGGTTCTCAACTGGTGGAGAATTTCCCCACCCCCAGAGAGGAATTTTAGGGTTTGCGGGTGGGGGGGGGGGGGGGGGGGAGGTAAGATATTTGGATTCATTATTTAGAAGAATTATTAAGAAATTAAGGGAATTAAGAGACATTCTGAACATATGGTGAAGGAGTGCATGGGCCAAAAAGGGTTGAGAACCACTGTTCTAGGTGATATGTCAGATGATTTAAACAAGATTTCTTTTGCTACAATGTCCTAGATGTACTTTTGTTTTCTCACAGAATGCCCTACGTCTTCAGATACCAGAGAAAACCTATTATACCTGCCTCCAATAATGCACTCATTCTATACATCCTGGAACCAGCAACAGTTACAGCAAATCTTCATAAGAATGACAGTGGGTTGCTAAGAGAACTTGGTGACAACTGGCAAGATTTATGGGAAAAGAACAAGGGGAAGGCAGAGAAGTAAATACCTGGATGGCTTTGCCACATGGCAAGGTCAGGACGAGAACACAGAGCTGATCCACGACTGTGGTGATCGTGTGAGATGGTGAAATATAACTGCCCACACTTACTGGCAATGCACGATGATGATGATGACGATGCTAAGAGTAACAACACAGAAAGTCTCTCTCTCTTTCTCAATCTCTCTCACTCTCTTTCTCAATCTCTCTCAATCACTCTCTCTCAATCTTTCTCTCTCCATCTGTGTGTGAAGAGAGAGAGAGAGAGAGAAAGAGCACTGGTGGTGTAGTGGTTAGCACAACTGTCTGCAAAGATATTTGTCTAGTTTCAATCCTCAGCAGATGCAGGATTATTTTACCAGCAAGGCAACATATGCCTGTGAGACCTGGACACTTACTAAACAATCTGAACAGAGCATAAATGCCTTTGAATATAAATGTTATAGACGGGTTCTAAAACTATCTTGGATACAGAAAAGAACAAATGCTTCCATACGAAAAATTCTGAATATTGAAGAAGGTTGGCTACTAAAGATGACAAAACAAAGAAAACTGAAATATTTTGATCACTTGAAACGTGACGAAACTTTGGAAAGAACAATAATGGAGGGGTATGTGTCTGGGAAGAGAGGAAGAGGAAGGCCAAAGAGAAGATGGGTGCAGGATGTGGCAGATAATCTTCAGATGGGTGTATCAGAAGTGGGACATCTTGTGTATGACCAGGACATGTTCCGGAAAGTTGTTATAGAGGTGAAGTTCTGGTAAGGACACGCTACTGAATGAATGAATTAATATGGCTCTGGGGTTACAAAGCTTCATAATAGTGGGTACCAGGCAGGAAGAAAAGGTGATGAGGAAATGAAATTGCCACCTTACCTCATATGTCATGGCTTAGAAAGTGTGAAGGCTAAGCATTTTACAATGGAGACTGCCCAAATTATGACATATCTAGACAAACCTTCTGGCCTAAAGAAACAACAGTGGAAGATAAACTCTGTGGACCACTGAGTGAACTAAAAAAACACAGTGAAGTTCATACAAGAGACAACATTGCAGATATAGACAAATTTCAAGCGAACGATAGAAGAAAAGCATCCCAATAGCAGTATCTGTAATGGAACTACTCCCTCTCTCTCTCTGTCTCCTTCTCTTCCCCCCACCCACCCACCTCCCACACATATATATATATATATATACACAGACATCCTGCAGCTCTGGATGGATACAACAACAAATGTTTTCACTCCCATTGCCACTCCGAGAGAACAAACAATTCACACAACACAGAGATATCATACACAACAACTGACCTAATGTTGGTAGTTTATGTTCCAACATTTCACTGTAACTGGCAGCAATGATCTTGGCTGGCGACTGTGGTACGAAGTGACCTTCTCTGACTAGGCGTTCACAGACTTGCATCAGAGTACAGGGAAATAGCGAAGGGTCGATCCCATAGTTTCTCCATCCTCCTACCCCATCTGCCACCCCTGGTTACAAAAGAGGCTAGCCTTTAATATGTCTAATTATGTAAGCGGGTAAAGTGAATTAAAACATGACTCACTAGATACTACTACAGGGTGTTTGTAAAGGCTCACTACACTTTGTATGTAGAACAAATTTGAAAAATGAAGTGCATGATGTCATAAAAAAATTTGCTCCACAGTCCATCATGAAGCAATATGCAGTGAATGGCTGTCACCTGCTGGAGTAATTGTTTGCACTACCAAATAGAATGATGTTATCAATGGAAGAAAGAATTTTTCAAATTTGTTCTACATACAAAGTGTAGTGAGACTTTATAAGCACGTTGTATAATGAGAGATTGAAATGCTAATACTTTTGCATATGTTTGGAATCCAGCAACTAAATATATTCTTCTGTCTCTCTTTTACAGATGTTGAAAGACACAAAAGGATTAATATTTTTGCTTAGAATTGGCATAATGACTTGAATGAGGTACACTGGGATTTCATTTTATCAGCTCTATATGGTAGCATGTAATAATTACAGTACCTGCAATCGGAGGGCGTCTAAGGGTAGTTGATAAAGAGCTACTGTGATAATGTTGTTACCGAGGTTGAAAGATAATTTGATGCTTGTGTTCGTCATCCGCCAATGAAGGAAATTAAGGGCCACCTATTTCTCCATGCATTCAGATCTACAAAATGTTATGGCCCTTTCACATCACAGACCCACAGCAAGTTTCTATTTCAGGATTTATTTATATTCTAGTACCTACTAATTCATGGCCAACTGTGTACATAAAGTAAACAAGGACCTCTTCCATTGCTTGAAGCATATCGGGTAAATGGTGCCAGTCTGATATTTTTATAAGACCAACTGGCATCCAATGGATGATGTGCTCAATGCCACGCTGGCCGCCTTTCTTTCCAGAACATTCCTGGCACCCATTTTAGGCTGGGTCAAACTGGCAGCCTAAGACAATTTTGTTTAATCCCCGCCTTGATAGGGATTCAAACACAAGATTACCGGACAGTGTGAATTAGCTTTCCCTACTACCAGTGTCAGCTTCCCTTAAAATGTCGCAGAGACAACTTACCACAAACATTAGAAGGAGGGAGTTGTGACAACCGGAAAGATTTGCAGAAAGAGGGGTAGAGGAAGACAGCGTGAGAAGATTCTTGGCAGTCTTGTGTCATGGCACAGAAAGGAGTCAACACATGAAATGATCCATGCCTTCAGAGATGGCAGTTTGTGGAGAGGCATGATCGTGCACACCAGCCGGCAAGGCACTGGATGATTATTACCAGTATCCCTCCTCATCAGGTGAACCCACTTCAACTTCTGAGGTACTTGTAAATCACGTCCCTAAGTCAAGGACGAGACGTCAACATTTTAATCCAACTGACTGATGCAGGGATTGAACCCAATAACTCAGTACTATCTGCGCATCAGAAATTTAAGACGTAGGGCTCTTCTCCGTTCATCCATGCTGACTTCTATAGTATTACTGTATTCATTCATTCAGTATCATGTCCTTTGTAGAACCTCGCTCCCATAACAACCTTCAGGAAAACCTCTCGATCGCAAGCAAGATGTCCCACGTCTGATACACCCATCTGGAGATCATCCGCCACATCCTGCACCCATCTTCTCTTTGACCTTCCTTTTCCTCTCTTCCCAGGCATATATCCCTCCATTTTTGTTCTCTCCAAACTTTCATGATGTTTCAAGTGACCCAAATATTTCAATTTTCTTTGTTGTATTGTCTTTAATAGCCAACCCTCTTCAATATTTAGTTCTTGAAGTATGGATGCATTTGTTCTTTTCTTTATCCAAGATATTCTTAGAACCCATCAATAACATTTGTATTCAAAGGCATTTATGTATTACTGTATACATTACACAAATTGAATATGTGTCTAATTAGGTCAATTTAAATAATTTATTCTTTTACTTCTTCAAAACATTGGGAAAACATACATTTTAATGATTTTAAGGCGGCACATATTTAATGGCAGGTCTCCCTGGTCTAGGTGTTAGCGGCTTTCTCCGTAATCCTGTATACTCTCGTGAGTAACGTGACGTGCGCGAGAATCAGTGGCGGTTCTCGCCGCGTCGGTAACTTACGGGGTATGTGAGCCGGTCGCTCAGACAGCAATGGCAAACTACTGAACGTAATCTTGCCAAGAAATTAGCAATCAGCTGAAAGATGCTGATGTTGACAGCAATGAAATGTCCTGCAAAGGATGTGCGAACAAACACCAAAAAAAAAAAAAAAACATATTTTACCTATAACATCGGCAACTTTATTCCTTGATACGAAAAAAGCATCATCTCCAAAAGACCACTTGTTCAAATGTCTAGACTTTCTCACATACTTGGCAAAACCTGATGTCCCATAGACCAAATGTAGAGGTTCCTTGGCTTTTTTGCCCCTCTTGTTGTAGCTGTACAAGGGACTTGAAGGACTTCTTATGATCTGAAACTCGTTGTGAAGTCCGGCGGCGATAGCTCGGGCGACAATTCTGCCGTAATGTGTTACTGTTTGCATGTCAGTTTCGCAATAAAGTGATGAATAAAGATATCCAAGTCAAAATCTAATGAAAGAATTTGAAATTACTTAATTCTGACTTATTTTCCCAACGAATGTTTTTGTTTTCGCCGCCATGTTGTTTTTTTTTGTTTTTTTTTTGTGATGTCAAGATGACATTTGACCCTGAAGTTAAAAATAACTTTCTAGGAAAATGATGAAACTATGAAACTATATGTGTAACTGTAATGAATGCACAGTAACGGTCTAGCCGCGTGTTATACTTTTTCTGGTTATGTTTAATTTTTTAACAAATTGTCTAATTTCATGTTTTTGTTTAGACCTGCTTCTTGTTTAAAGATTATTACAATTGTACTATACGTTGTGTATAACTAATTTTTTGTTATTTATAATATATCATCTTTGATTTTCCCCCTTGTGATTTACGTTTGCCGTATTGGAGCTCATTGCAAGGTATGTACACTGTATATGTGTTCAGTATCTGTCACTTTTTCGCAGTTGCAGGTTAGGCAACTATGGAGGGCGGACGAGCCATGGACCAGCATAATAGACTGAATTTGCGAGAACCAAGTGATGACTGTGAATCTACATCCATGGTCTGGCTGCGAGAACAGCTAGTTAAAAGAGGTTTAGTCAGACTAGGATACTACTACTATGCAGGAAGCACAACAAGAAGATTAATAAACCAACATGGAGCTAGTGTCGTTAGCCGCTACATATACGCTGCGGAATTTATTGAGGCGGGGATCCGAGCACTTATGGACGAATGTTTCGACCATGCAATGACTGAATGAGGATGATCTGTCGACTAACTGACTGGCATCTTTTGTATTGAAAGACGATAGTTTGTAAAATGGAATTATACTTCTCCATAACACAAAGCCTGGGCTGAATGTAGAGACCATGTGTTGCCCATGCAGCATGATCCCTCTCTCTACCTGTCTAGTTTACTCCAGAGGAAAGTTAACACCAATAGTAATACGTCTGGAACACGACCAGCTGTAGAAGCTGCCGGATCAGCAAAGCAATACTTTAACTGTTCGCCTGTTAGAGCTTCCATCCTAGACCAGTTGTCGACCAAGGCTTTAGGGCCTGGTCTGCTCTGTTAGCGCTTCCCAACATTCGGCGCTAACAGAAGCAGGTAGTACCGTCCACTGTCATGCGGTAGCTCAGTCATATCTAAGACCTGACACCAGCTTCTACCAAGCAACTAACTAACTATCTATTGGTATATCCTCCTGCGGCCACTACTTCTCTTATCTATTGTTATGGCATAGCTCTCTACCAAAGAAAGATTTCCATGTACAAACTGAACATAATGTTTTTGTCTGGCATTGGCAACACAGAGTTGGGGCCAATAAAGCATCTGCTGGTGCAACGGTTTTCGGGGAACGCCGCAAAATTAGTTTAATTAGTCACGTAATTAAAATACTGATGAGAATTATAATTAGAATAAAAAGAAATAAAATAAAACCAGAAATTGGAGACGAGCAGTGTGGATTTGTGGAGGGTAAAGTGCAGCAAAGGTACAAACAACGTCATATAATAAAATCAAATCAAATCAAATCAAATCAACTTTATTAGGGTCACAAATTGGGCGCGCAGGCCCGTCTTACATTCGGCACATATTGAGAACATTAACCAAAAGATGTAATTATCTACACGGGTGGCTCTGGGCTAAGAGGTGCAAGAAGTGCCCGAGTGTTTGTGGCGAAGGTTGGTGGACGGTGTTTGGTGTAGGAGAGCCTGGTATGTGGTACCACATCTAGTCTGAGAATGGAGGTGGAGGCAGTCACAGCGGTGTTCTGCTGGATGGAGGACAAACAGTACACGCATGTCATGATTGTAATGGAATCACAAAGTATTATGACAAAAGTGAAGACAGACATGCTTCGGGCAGAGTGCCAGGATTCAATTCAAAAATAAAAACTAGAGAACATCTTTTGGACTCACCCTCGGACATGCTGGTGTTGTGGAAAACGAATAGGCGGACAGATGGGCTGGGTCTTTACCGCTCGGTGGGGTATTGGCGCTTGATAAGCGGAAACGTTATAGGGGCCCTTTGTGGTCGTGTGTAAATTGCAGAAGAACAGATAGATCCTCACGACCTGGAGAGAATGGTGCTGCAGGGAGTGCCCCAAATATCTGGCCGACACTCGGGACTCTGAGGACAGGCCAGACGGACAAATAAACAGACTGCTACTGGTACCTTTGCCGTTCTCCGTGGTGAATAGGTTACGGACGCGGTTCGTAATCCCGTGTACCCGCTTTCGAAACACAGCTGCGCGCAATTTGGCAGCAGACAGCGTTGCGCTGAATTTTTACGAAATGGTATAGGTGCCGGTCGTTCAGAAAGCAATGGAAAACCACTGAACATAAACTTGCCAAGACATCAACAACAGCAAAAAATGCCGGTGTTGACTGCAAACGTCCTGTAAAGGATATGCAACTAACTTTAACTGGTATCTTTAGTATTGGGACTCTTCTCTGGCTGTTGAAGACGAGTACGGAGCACGGATGGGATTGTTCCGAGTGGCGCGATGTCGGTTGTTGACTCAACAGAAAGAATAATTGAAATGAACAGAGATCTATATTTATGCTTATTGACTACACTAAGCTATTTGAAAGGGTTAAACACAGAAATTATTAGAGTGTTTGAAATGTTAAACATTGATTGTAAAGATCTGAGAATTAAAAAAAAAAAGAACGCGCATTAGCAACAAAGAGCAGCCATAAGAGTTGTAACTTTTCAACGCATTAAACAAGTTGTCGGACTGCCACCCGTTCTGTTCAGCTTGTACACTGAAATAAAAGTGAGATCCACACAAGATATGCCAGGAATATCAGCTGCTGGACATCATGTAAAGGTGTTTAAGCTGATGACCTGCTTGTTGTCCTTGCAAATGAACCGCGGTTAATATAAATGACATATATAATTGCAACAGAAAATCAAAACAACGGACTTAGTCTGAATAAGAGTAAAACAGAAGAAATGGTTATTGTAAAGCCAAGTACAACATCAAAGTGCATGGAAACAATGTGAAATATGTCAGTGTAAATAACTATTTTGGTACTCTAAAATGATTGATTGATTGATTGATTTAGGAATCGACATCACAGCATTCGGGGCATTCCCATAAGTGCTCCGTCCCCATCCTCAGCAGCCAGCGAAGAGTTCCAACACTAATAGTACCAGTAGCAATCTGATTATAAGTCCGTCTCGCCTTTCCTTTGAGCGTTGAGCGTCGGCCAGATCCCTTCGCCACTCCTCGTTGTCTCATTCTTGCGAGACCATGGTAATCCATTTGCTCCTCCGAGGTGTGCACGTGCTCCCACAAGGCCGCAACCACGTCTGCCTTGTCATGTATCAATACCCCACCAAGTTCTGCAGAGCCAGCCAATCTGTCCGCCTGTCCATTTCCCAGCACACCGGCATGCCCCGGAGAAAAGATCCAGGCCATGCTTGTCACCCGTGACCTCCGAAGCGAAGCAAGCCACTCCGCACGAAGTCTGCCCGTCCTCACCCTCGTCAGCGTGCTTTCTGAGTCAGTTACAAGAGACGACATTGCAGTTGTAGACATGTTTCAGGCGAACGAAAGAAGAAGAAGAAGTTACAATCACGATGTGTGTGTGTGTCGTATTCTCCATCCAGCGGAGAGCCGCAGTGACTGCCTCCACTTCCATTCTTAAGCTGGATGTTGTGGTATCATATGCCAGGCTCTCCTGCCCCAAAAATCGATCATTAGCTTTGGCTATGAACCCCCAGCCACTTCTCTCACCTCTTGACACCGAACCATCTGTGTAGATAATCACATCACTCGAGTGAGCATTGTCCTGAATTAGTTGCTAGATTTCCACTTCCGTGGCCCCTGCTGGCCACTCCATGCACTCCCGGCTTAATGTGATTATAATTATACTCTAAAAAATAAACAGCAGATAGAAGATGTATTAAGGAAGTTAAATGTAGAATAACCCAAGCAAGGGTATCATTTTACAAGATGAAGAGCAGATCCGCTTGGCCGAATGGATAAGAATGCATTTCTTAAACATCCAGTGTGCTGATTTCGAATTAAGCGGTTCAGCTCCTACACCGGATAGCTGGACTAAAATGTTGACCTGTCGTCCTTGACTTGGGGACGTTAATTACAAGCATCTCTGAAGTTGGAATAGGTTCGCCTGATGGCGAGGGACACTGTTAATAGGGAATGCTAACCCACACGCTAAATTCAGTACATCACTACTATAAATAGTGTGTATGGACTATGCTTGTGTTCAAAGCGAGCGAGCGCAAAAAAAAAAAAAAAAAAAAAAAAAAAAAAAAACAGATGAAGGATATTTTAAAAAAAGGTGAAGGATATTCTATTCATTTTATCTTTGTCAGTTGAGCTGAGGAATATAATTCTTAAAAGATTTACTAAGCCAGTCCAGATGAATGGAGGCTGCCGAGAGGTGGTTTCCTAAAGCCTAGAAGAATGGTGAGAACACCATGGACGGATAGAAAGAACATTGAAGATATCTGGAAAGAAGTTAACTCACAGAGACAATCGGTTGCTCACACCAGAAGAGGACAGCACACATTCTTCATGCATGTCATGAGGAGGAGACAGCTGAAGTATGTCGTCACACTGGGAAGGTTGGAGGGGAAGAGAGGCCGGGGAGACCAAGAAAGAAGATGTTGGACAGTTAAACATCACGGCATGCAGGAACATCAGTAGCATAAATGACAGAGAAACGGCGTGAAAATCATGATCAACTACGTGACACGATATGGACTAGAAGACGACGACGACGACGAAGAAGAAGAAGAAGAAGAAGAAGAAGAAGAAGAAAACGAAGAATACCCGTATGAAGAATTATAAACGAGAATACAGAAAGCAAACAATATCAGCCATCAAGTAATACGTATCCTAGCCTAAAATGTTTGCATATCCTTTACAGGACATCGCTGTCAACATCAGCATCTTTCAGCTGATCAAGACATCCAAATATCAACACGTATACAAGAAAGAAGCTGACAGTTTCATTATTCGTCCCAAAGCTGTGCTGCCAATGCCAGACATGGACAGTCCAAGGAATACATGCGCAAAATCACCTGTGATATATGATGCATAGGAAACGCAGCTGGAAAAACAAGAAGAGATAGAGAGACAAATGAGAAACTACTGACACGTATAATAGGAATAACGCCGATTATTAACTTTATGGAATGCAAAACAAACACAAAAATTAAATGGTTCAGACATTTAGCTAACATGGAATACGTTCAACCAACACCTCGAGCGTTCCACGTGTAAGCATCAGAATACACGGCGAGGGGACGAAACAAGACGAGATGGCAAGATGTAGTAACATAGACATTGACGAAATCAAATAGGACATTACCACCAGCGACATGACAAGCGAGAAAAATAAAATTACATCCATCGTCTCCCTGCGACGCTTTACAACAAAAGTAGTAAGCCAAAATATGCAGGAAGAAAGAAAGTAACCTGAACAATTTTGGAGGAAATTATGAAAGTAACATAGAACAATATCAAATGTAGGGGAAAAACCTCGATGCCGTTGACATAACATGAGAAAGTTGGCCGTGCGTCTAAACTCTAAACGCGCTTATTCCTTTGGGCACTGTCATTCGAGGGCCGCGGGTTCGAACCTCCATGTGGCCATTATCAGAAAACAATGGCCCATAGCTACTGCCACCAGCATTGTCTTGTATAAGGTTCTTCTCAGAACGTAACCCTCACCGGGCCGTCGGAAAAGATTTTTCACCCGTTGCCAGTTCTCATGCCTCGTGTATTTTCATGTCCGAATATGGGTGCAATGGATGGCGTCCAACTTCGTTCTGGTCGACCTCTTACTCTTCTGTCAGAAACCTGCCTTCTAACATCATTGTGACATCTGGTTTCTTTATAAGAGGACAGACTTTATAGCACTGGGTTATATCCCACATGACTCGGTCTTTTTCGGCAGGCAATCTGCAGAAAGCGTCGCTCAAAGCACGAACTGCGTAACTCCAGTGACGACCACTGGGAATCTCTGAGAAAACTGCACTCATGAACCGAATGACTGTGCTCGGAATAAAACCACAATCTTCAGAGCGCGAGGCAGTTTGTTTATAATCCTGGTATACAGGATTGGCATACAGTGGTATGTGGAGTGTGTAATGGATAAAATCCCATCTTATGGGTGCCATGGATAAAGACCAGTACGGAGCGTCAGAACTAGTAGCTAGACTGAGGGGCGTCCATGCCGGAGACCCGGGTTCGAATCCTCGGTAAGGTGATGGATTGTTTTCCTGTCGGGGCAAAAAGAAAACTTAAACCAGCACAGTTCGTGACCACTGCACAAGCCAGGCAGCCTTAATTGACCCCCCCCCCCCCCAGCCTCTCTCACAGTCCTACACTACAAGTTAACAAGAATCGTTCCAAGCAAGGATACAGATTCAGATAAGTACCGTTAATATTGTCATGTAGTGTGTTTCATGTAGATGTGTGTCGATTTGTGTTTGTTTGTTCTGTGCTGATGAAGGTTTTGGCCACAACGTCCAATTTGTTTCTTGTAATCGTGTTTCAGTAAAGCTCACAATCTACTTCTCGCTTTTTGGTGATTCATTCATTCACCACAAGTTACTATCACAAGCAGAAATGACAGTTTTTATTTTAAATGATTGAGTGCCAAACAAACTGTAGGTTTGTACCATACTTGGTGTAAAATCAAATAAAATAGTATAATGTAAATTATAATAATAAAGTATAATATTATATTATAGTATAATTGTATAAATTAATAATTTAATGAAATTAACTAAATCTGTTTTCTGACAATTTCTTGTACTAAACAATTTGTAATTATGTAAAGTCCTCAAATGTCGATCCCACATTATAGTTAATTCTTGTTATATATTGATTTCATGTCGTTTTTATTTATATTCACACCGATGTTTTTGTGAGTAAGTAGATTAACGGTCATTAACGGCCTTTATTATTAATATTATTATTATTTTTTTTTATAGCTTCCCTCTCCGCCATTTCATTGCCATATAATATAATACTCCTACATGTGCAGGTTTACATGAAAACATAAATAACTGAACAGCCTCATTTGTAGTGGCTAGGAAAATTGCCTCTTTGGTCAGTCTACTAGAGACCATTGTATTTTAATTACTTGAAGTGTTTATGAGCAACCCAAAAAAAAAAAAAAATCAAGGACACCTTGTTCACAAGCGCAGACAACCCGGTGAGCTCTAGATCAATCAAGGGCCGTAGTTATCCTATTTTAAAACTTGTCTGCTCAAACCCCAAGCTCTCAAAGGCTTTCGGCCAAAACAGCAAGTGTTTCAGCAAGTGCCCGGAGAATCAACCGGTAAGATTAGTTAGTTGTTAGTACCGTAAAGCATGTTGCGTGGATGGTGAAATACAGAGCTAGAGCATGTACGGACCAGTTAAAGTTAACCGAATGGCTATGCTAATAATAAACGTAAAATGGTGTACCGTGAACAAAATAGCAGACCTGATTTTCACGAACAGTGATCAATGGACCTACTCTACGTAGTCTGCTACTGACTACATGTAAGACAAGCTCGTGCCTGCATTTTCAATTTGCATGGGAAGCTTTGACTTTGTGACTTTTGTCTAATACAAATATTATTTCAGCGTTTGAAATGTCGATGCATACAAATTTGTTGTTTATGTAAATATTGTCATTTTTTAAAATGTTGATTTTACTGCAATATGAATTAATGGAGCTACGTTTTGGTTGAGTCTTTACCGCCCTGTGCCATGTTTATAATTTAATTAACATATAAATTATATTATAAATTTTCTTTATTTAATGTATTAATTTATAAGGTTTTACATTGTTTGTTCCTTTAAGAAAAAAGGGTTTATGGGCTTGGAGGGCGAAGAATTTATTAAAAATATTAATGACATTTATAGTGCTTCCATATTGACGTGGATAGGCCTTAGGTTCATACCAGAATACGATCCGCGTTGCCAGTAGTGGGTTGTGTTCAATATTTAAATTTCAAATCCCGAAACAACCAAATAATCAATTTGATAAGTTGACATTATGAACAATGTAAGGCTTACATTGTACATTTTGTCAACTTATCAAATGTCATTAGTTACATTTGTAAGCATTCATTTGCAGTAATTGCAATGTGTGTATAATTTAAATTCTGTCTTTGCTTTTTCTTACCTTTGCTTGAAATATATTGTCGATATCTGTTATGTTGTCTCTTATATAAACTTATATAAACTTATATAAACTTAACTGTATCTTTTAGTTTATTCAGTGGTCTGCAAAGTGTATGTTCCACTGTTGAATCTCAAGGCCATGTTTCTCTAAGTATGGCCTAATCGAGGCAGTCTTAGAGTATGTGATCTGCTGTATGCAGTGCCATTCCACATGTACACATGGCTGATTTGACAATCTTGTACTTTGTATATATGTGGTTGTGTAATCGATTGTGTCCTGTTCTGAGGTGCAGAGTGATTTGTTCTGGTCTGTCCATAAAATGGTAATCATCTTGTGCTGGTGTCGGTGGCTTTCAGATTGATTTTATGATTCTTTTCCTCTGGTGGTATATGGCTTGTACATCCAGTTGCTCATCCGGTGTACACTCCTTAGCTAGTTGATCCAGACATTCCACACTGAGACAGTATTCATCGTTTTGTGACGTTATGCTGGCTGCCTACTTAAGACAATTTTAATGGTAAAAAAAGTTTTGGACAAGATTGCATGAAGTACTGATTTTTTTTTCCATCTATTAGTACTACCACAGGCTATCAACCATGTTTAAAACACATGTTCTGAAAATCGGGGGGGGGGGGGGGGGTCTGAGTGGTATTGAGATATGGTGTCCCCTCGAGTACTGGAGGTCCTGGGTTCAAGCCCCGGTGAGGGCCGGGATTTTTTCACATGGACTTCTAGTAACAATATTTCCCCTGGTCTCTGGGTAGTGAGATCGTTTGCTGGTGTGTATAGCTGTGCACATAGAAAATTCCTTGGCAGTTGGAAATCGAAAAAGAGTAGCTTAACGTTGCTGCTCGGGCAAAATTTAGACTTAGAAATCTACCCAATGTGATTCAGGATCCTCGCTGGTACTATGGAGTTCGTGCACTGAGCTGAATTTCTCCAGACTTAGGCTTGAGTTAGGAGTAGAACGGAACACTTATGGGTTACACCCATGTGCCGTGATGTTGATCCGTTGACTAAACTAAACTAAACATGTTCTAATGCATGAGCCTGCTATAGATCATTGAAAAGAACATCATAGTTTGTATGCCCGAATGCACAGAAGAACAAATGACCGGTCTTTTCCTATGTTGGTGCACGACGAGCGCACGCGTCAAACCCTCATCAATTCATGCTCATTACATCAATAGTGTAGCTCCTTATCAACTCCCTTAATACGTCCAGTCCAAAAGTCATTTACAGGAAGTCATATTAACTCCAGTATTGTTTGTTGTTAGTGATTATCTAACGGATTGTATCTGCAGCAAAGAACCTCAATGGCTCGGAACGCAGAAGAAGAAGAAGAAGAAGAAGAAGAAGTGATTATCTAGAAAATGTTATGTTCATTTGTTTGCCATTGCTTCCTGAATGACCAATCTTGTTAAAAATCAACATAAGGCGGTCTGGTTCCAAATCGCCTGCACCTAATTTTGAAATTGGTCGCATTATTGTGAAATGTGTCCACAACACTTAGGCACAGCTACAAGAGAACGATGATTTGATTATTTCTTTGCTGCTGTCTTGTAAAAGTCTTTTAAAAGTCTTAAACGTTAAGAGGATCAGCTTCATTACACCAGATTTTATCTCACATGGCTCTGTCTCTTTCTGCAGAGCGGTCTGCCGAAAGCGTTGCACGAGGCACGAACTCCGTAGCTCCATCGATGATTCCCCAGGAGTCTCCAAGAAAAATGCACTCATGACCCGAAAGACGTAGCCCGGAATCAAACTCACAACCTTCAGAGTGCGAGGCAGACGGCTTGATCACTTCGCCATGGAGACTCACTCAACCTGAATTTCTGCATCATAGTTTTGCTTTCATTTCAATGTACACTCATTCCTAGCAAACGAAAGAAGAAGAAGAATGTACACTCCTGCGCCTACATTTCTAAGCATTTTTCCTGACCTGACCATGTGTACTTTTACCCAAAATGTGTTGTCGGTATTCATTATAAAGAAAACTAAGTGGCTTTTTGCCTTGTATAGTGTTTTTCATTATCACATATTCCTTTCATGTTTGTCTGGGTGTATACTGATATTTATGTTTCTCTTTCCAAGTGAGTTGTTGTGGTATAGTTTTCAGCGGGCCGTCAACTGTAGGCATGTCAGTAGTTTGTCTGCAGTTGTTGGTCTTGATGGATACAACTGCTTTTTTGAAATCTGTTCTTCGGATGGTGACTTGGTATATTGAAAAGCTGTTCTCTTTGTATTAACATCTTTGTATTTTTGCATTCTCTCAGTGTCTGTGTCCTCCCGATCTTTGTATTTTTGCATTCTCTCAGTGTTGTGTCTTCCCCATCTTTGTATTTTTGCCTTCTCTGTATTTGTGGCCTCCCCATCTTTATATTTTTGTATTCTCTCAGTAATTTAACTAGAACATTATGTAAGACAGACAAACATCTTTCTTCGGTCACGTGATGAGAAGAGAGGCATTGGAGAACATCGTGACAACTGGAAAGATCGAGGGGAAGAGAGGCAGAGGCAGACCAAGAGAAATGATGCTGGATGGATTGAGACGGTAGCATGGAGGAATATCAGCAGCAGAGTTGATCCAGAAAACCAAAGACCGAGATCTATGGAGAGCCATGAACACCTACGCCAGCTGGCACGGCACTTGATGATGATGATTCTCTCAATGTTTGGGTCCTCGCCATTTCCACTATAGGAATATTACTATCACATTGACTGCCTTTGTTTCCCAGAACATTTCATGGTTCCCATATAGGCTTGGGAGTCCAGGTCAGTGTTTGCAAATCCCTGCCTTGTTGGGGATTTCAACATTTGACCATTGGGACATTAGACAAGCGCTAGCCTTTGCATTACAGCACTGGATTTATTATTAGAGAGAGAACTGATTAAACAATAGATAAGTTTTCTGTGATTCTCTAAAGGCTCTGCTTAAGGGTGTGCCTCACTTAAAGGCAGGACTTACTTAAGGGCATGCATCACTTAAGTGCTTGCTTAAACTTAAGGGTATGCATCACTTAAGTGCTTGCTTAAACTTAAGGGTATGCATCACTTAAGTGCTTGCTTAAACTTAAGGGTATACATCACTTAAGTGCTTGCTTAAACTTAAGGGTATGCTTAAACTTAAGGGCTTTCTTCAATTAAAGGCATGACTCATGTAAGGATGTGTTTCACGTAAGGGCGAAGCACTTAAGTACATGCTTCACTTAAAAGCATGCTTCACTTAAGGACATGCTTCACTTATGGGTGTGCTTCAGGTAAAGACATGCTTCAGGTAAAGACATGCTTCAGGTAAAGACATGCTTCAGGTAAGGACATTCTTCAGGTAAGGACATGCTTCAGGTAAGGGCATGCTTCAGGTAAGGGCGTGACTCACTTAAGAGGTTACACATTCAGGATTTACCACTTTACCAAGTAAATAGAAGAAATGTTGTATTGTTTAAATGAATTTTTATTTTCAGGAGTCTATAGAAGTCTGTTTCAAGTTGAACAATAATTAAGTAAAGGAATACAAATGGCTGAGGTACGGATTAACATTTAATTTTGTCGTCTGTTATATATGTATATCTAAGATAAGCAAATGTGCCGCATGATATTTGTTTTTTCGTATTACAATTCTACTCTGGGTGTATCGAGAAGTGAATATGAATGGCACAAGTATTGCACAACATGTATTTATCTTATCACTTTAAACTGAGTCACTAAGTGCTCAATATCTTTAAGACAACATTGCGGTGGTGGTGGGGGGGGGGGGGGAACAAGATAAGAGATGGACTGAAAGAAGCTTGTATGATTGCACTAAAAGGACACAGAACAGAGGGTGTTGAGGACCAATTGCAGCAAACCTTCAGTGCAGAGATGGCACTTGGTTTCTCCCGCAAAACATCGACCTTGCTGCTGTAAAGTTTGTGAAGTACAACATTTAGGGGAGCCTTTTCGAAGTATAAGTAAGTAAAAATCATGGACCGTTTTCCATGCCTCTGGTGCATTGGGAATTTGGTGCTAGATCGATGTTGTTACAGACCAATCAGCAATTGGCGGTTGATGTATCTTGCCGTTACATCCGAAGACATTTTTGGTACCAGTTTTAGGCTAGATCAAAGGCTCTGAGCCCAGATAAATTTAATCAGTCTCCCGCAATGCAGCGTCTTTGTTGAATTATAGTGTTATCTAATTCCTTTTGAGCAGCATCCACTACATGATAACAAGAATGATCACAAAGGTAATCCATTAAAAAGAGGAAAGTCACAAGCAGAAGATACCACTGAGCAGGTAATCCCAGTCAAGAAAGTACACAGGGAACAGAAAGAGAATGACAACGGCAGCATCGATCAGGTAATCCCCATATTAGGCAGAGAATGTAGAGGATGGTGTAATGGTTTGGTAGAATTGGAGGTACAGCTGGCAGATAAACATGTCGGGATAGATGACGCAGTAGTGTACACTGATTGTTCTGTGCATCGCTGTGAGAAGTCTTGATGGTGTTTCTCAGAATGAGTCAAGGGGAAAGTTGTAGCTGAGCAAACTGGAGCCTACAGGTCTAGAACCTCAAGTATGAGAATGGTAGTAGAGGTGGTCACTGCAGCTCTGAGTTAGACAGCTGGTAATAGAGTCACCAGAGCAATGAAAGTGTCTGATTCAGTCTATGCTGCATCAACTAGGAATGAAGTGAGTTGCTGGCGGTAAGTGTTTTTTTTCTTCTTCTAAAATTGTGTGTCCTTTGTGGGGTGTTTGCAATCACGTCCAGCTCCTATTGGCTATTTGTGATTTACTAGAAACATTTATGTTCAGTAGTTTGCCATTGCTTTCTGAACAGGAAGTGGACATGTAAGTCCAACTACTGGTGCACGAATCGATCCCATTATGCTGCCATCAGAAAAGAAAGTTTCAGGTCGTTAGACCTCTCAGCCATGCTAACCTCCTGCATGGTGTTAACATTTACAAAATAAATTTTCTTGTTTACTGGTTGTTGCTGGTTCTGTGGTGAAGAGGGGTTACCAATGCAATTCATAAACCCGCATACCATGTTCAAAACACAGCTGCGGGTGATTTGGAAGCAGACCGCCTTGCGTTAGTTTCTATACAATGGTATGAGTGCCAGTCATCCAGAGAGCAATGGTCAACTAATTAGCGTAAACTTGCCCAGGAATCACAAGCAGCCAAAAAATGCTGGAGTTCACTGCTACGTCCTGTAACGGATATACAACTAACTAAACTGATTGTTCAATTCTGCAAAAGAAAAATTGAGGCTTTTGAACTTAAATGATACTGAAATATATCTTAGAATAATGTGAATCAAGAAAAGGAAAAACACTGATATGTAAGATCTGAACATCAAAGGAAATTTTCATGACCAGCATCACGTCTCAGAAACTGAACTATATTGACCATATTAAACCCCACAGTGGTTTTTAAAGAACAGTAAAGGAAGGCATGGGTTTGTGGAAGAAGACATGGAGATTATCAACACGACAGTAGACACAAAGTATTAAAAACACTCTGGGCATGAGGCAGGGGAACTGGTTAAGGATCAAGAGTGGAGGTCAGCATGGCTGAATGGATAAGAGCACTTATTCTTAAACAACCGGTGTGCTGATGCTGAGGTAGTGGGTTCAACCTCTACATCCGTCAGTTGGATTAAAATGTTGACTTCTTGTCCTTGACTTGGGGACGTAAATTACAAGCACCTCAGAAGTTGGAGTGAGTTTGCCTGATGGCAAGGGACACTGGTAATAAGGAAAGCTAATCCACACGCAAAAATCAGGCTAGTTCACTAGAAGTAGTAGCACATGTATGGATTATGATTGAGCTCAAAGCAAGTTACCACAAAAAAAGGATCAAGTTCTTCTGGTTGGTTGTTATGTGAGTGACATTCCGAGTGACTGTGTGGTGACCTGTTGTTAATACATTCAGAAAACTAAACATTCTCATTTGTGACATTGAGGTTAGGACAGGAATCATGTTGGGAATATAACTTCATTACAGGGCAACAAGTTATGGGGTGGTCGATTTACTGGCGCAGTCGACCCAATAATGGAGAAGTTTAATGCCTCCATACATTTTGACAAACGGATGTGGAAGGCTGATATTGAGGTGAGACATGTGCATAGTTTATCTTTACTTGGTTTATTGTTTCTCGAGTTAAACACACTTTCTGTGAAGTCTGTAATCATATTGTATCACGTTGATGATGATGATTTACTACTGTACTAGCACCGGGCCAGCTTGACAGATGATAGTTCTGTTGTTACATTGTGCTTCAAGAAAAAAGCATAACCTCTTCATAGGACAAAGCCTGGGCTGAATTATAGAAACTGTATTGCCCATACAATATGATCCCTCTCTGCCTGCCTAATTTAATCCAGAGGTAAGGTAACGTAACATCAGGAACAGGACAAACTGCTTTGCTGCCACATCAGCAAAGCAATGCTCTGTCTGCCTGTCAGAGCTTCGATCCTAGGCCACTTGCCGACCAAGGGTTAAGGGCTGGTCTGCCCTGCCATGACATTTAGTCTTGAGGTTGAATTTCATCTCACCAGGAAAAGGCTTGTACTCTCACAACTTTTCTCCCTCGCCTGAAGCCGTTGGTACAATGTGGGGTGTTGAATCTGGTTAGCGCCGCGCAACATTCAGCACTAACAGAAAGCAGGTAGTACCGTCTATTGTAATACGGTAGCTCAGTGTCACAAAATAAAACCTTGCGTTTACCCAGTTGATTATTATAGAGGCTTTCTGATTAAACGGACTATCTGCCAGCGACACCTATTTTACTAACAGAGAAAAACAAATCGGATGTCAAAATCCCAGGACAATATTTGTAGCTGCACGGGGGGTGAGTGAGACGGATCCCGGCATCGCTTTGACAGGTTGTCAACATTTGAATACAGATGGAACCCGTGGGATCATGGTGGCAATCGGATGTCGGCCATCACATGTCGGGCAAAATTAACAGTTGCAGATGTGTAGGGGAAGTGAATGAGCTGAATCATACATCGCTTTGACAGATTATAAACAAGTCGGATTGGAAGCGGAAGTACTCAGCTCGGAAGAAAACAGTTCGTCTGTCAATTCATAGTTTCCGGACGTAAAGAAGATTGGCAGCTTGTTGGGGAAAACTGTTGTTGGGATCATACAGTAACTCGTTAGTTTGTTGGGGATGTCAAAACAACTGATGACAACTTTGACAGTGACTAAGCCAGGGAAAATCGATTCTTGACAATGGATGATATGCCCAAATAACACCGGCAGGACATCAACCATGTCACATGACCAATTTTAGGGGTTTGCCAGAAAACCATGATTGGAGAGGACAGTTGAGCTCAAACCTTGGATTTTAGCAGATGTGCTTCGGCACTGCGGTTCTGATGGGAAAATGTCTACCGTGTGCGAATTGAGTTAATTTAATTTTACACGTGCCTGTCATGGCAAGAGTGGATGTAATTTGATCTAACTGCAGTGTTGCCTAAAGTAGAACCTATTATAATTAGTTCTAATTAATATAGGCTGTAGCCTTGTTAAAACTAAAGTGTGATGATTAGCACTGTTAGTGGAAAACTAGCTAGAGTAGGGAAGTGATACTTGGCTCTGTTAGTTGTTAATAGATTAGTGAAGTGTTGATAAGCTTTACTAGTTGAGAATTAAGTAATGAGGGATAATTGGGATATTCCCGTAGTGTCCCTGGTGGGCGGGGTTCCGCATTCTGTTTGTTGATTTTTTTTTTTCTTGTCTTGGCCTGATGATAACCTATGTGTTCAGTCATCTGTCTCTGACAGAGTAGGTTCACTGTATTTTCTGAGCGAGGCCGATGGCCCACGATCATCTAATAGAGATCAGTGACGGGGAGGCTATCACCGGTTATATGATTTATGTTACAGGTTTCCTCTGGTTGGAATGAAGAACACGAAACCCAGAGAAAATCCGATCCCGGATAAAGTTTGGCGCAGGAAGATTGGCCAGCAACTTTACAACAGAGCTTATGCTAGAGGAAGATGATCAACATTGCTCAGTGGAGCTGAAGGGTATATGTATCCTACAGGATAAATACCGAATGAGTTTAGGTCATACCAGTTTTAACACACCAGTAGTGATGGATATTCAGTTCACTTATGACTAGAACAAAAATAAAGGACTCTATTGGAGTATAGACAATAACTGTTTAATAGTGAGAACTAGTGAACATTTATCAAGAGACAAAAAGTCTTGTTCATAGGACAGTGTTCCATGTTTGTTTCACTGCGCCGAAATTATGAACCCGGAGTTTCTATAAACTATTAGGAACAGTTGCGTTAGGAACAATAATAGTTTTTTTTCACGGAGTATATATTTACATGGGATTCAGATCTCATGGTCATCAGAGTTCCTGGAGGAGGACATGTCTGGAGAGAAGGATACGACTTCGGTGAGGTTTATCGTACTGACTCGAATGATGTCGTGTAATCCTTGCCATGATGTGTACACTATGATTCTGAACTTTGAAGGCTGACACATACATTTATGTTATAATACACGACACACATTGTCTTCGCATACTCGTCTCATATACGCTACACTTTTCTTTTAATAAATTAATCTTTATTAATTTTTAGAAGCAAGAGTTGTTGAGTATGTTGCGTTGGGGAAGTATGAGAGGGGGCATAGTACGACAGTGTGAGAGTGATAGGAAAAGGTGTCCATGGGCTGATGGAGTGTGTTGGACGGAAGCTGGTGGATTCTCCAGGATATTGATAGGAAAGAAAAATATTATAATGTGGGTGTTGACTCTCTTCACTCCAGGGACGACACTTTAAAGGAGGACACGACATTATTGGGGGCTCGTCCGGGATCTTTGGACAGCGGAATCTCTAGTAAACGGAATCCTTGGACAGCGAGATCTCCTGCAAGCAGGAACCTTTGACAGTGGGATCTTCTGACAACGGTGTCTTTTGACATGGGATCCTTAGTTATAAGAGGGAGATATCATTTTGGAGAATCCAGCTAGAGTGAATGTGGATAGGGGTTAGGACTAATATTTTACCTGTTCACACTTCACACGTCTGCATAGGTCTGTGGTCCTGATTCTACTCTTGTCACTGAGTGAATGTGCTGTGTGTGGTAATATCTAGAGTTATAGTACTTGTTCATATATCTGTATAGTAATTTGCAGTTATATTGTACTCGACCTGCTAGCTTACCTCTCTGTAAAATGGCCACCCCTAAACTAAGCACAGCTGAATTAAGGGCAAAGGGGGAAGACATGGGATTGTCAGGGTCTGCTCTAACGGATTACATACAGGAAGTGGGGAGAGAGTATCGTCAAGCAGAACAGGAAGATCGAAAGGCCGAGTTGGAATTTAGAAGGATGGAGTTGGAACAAGAAGCTAAGAAATTGGAAGCTGAGCAAGCAGCTAAGAAATTTGAAGCTGAGAAAGCAGCTAAGAAATTGGAAGCTGAGCAAGCAGCTAGGAAATTTGAAGCTGAGCAAGCAGCTAGGAAATTAGAAGCTGAACAGGAAGCACAGAAAAGGGAGCACGAGTACCGGATGAGGGAACTCGAGTTGAAGAGTCAATCTAATGGAGAAACTGAGGGAGCAGTTGGAGGTTCCTCCATCCCAGGCTCAACACCAGTAGGTGGACATGGGTACCATGCTATGAAGTTTCCTTTAGCGGTCTACGAGGAGGACAAAGAGAAGATTGACCAGTACCTTCAACGCTTCGAGGCAATGTCTGTTGCTATGGGTCTGGAGCGTAACAAATTGAATCTCAAGCTATCCCAGGGATTACGCGGGACTGGCTACGAGGTTTATTCTCGCCTGCCACCAGGACATGAGAACAATTATGACGAGTTAAAGACGGCTCTGCTGAAACGATTCGAGGTTACGTCACATACCTACCGATAAAAATTTCGAGCAGCAAAACGAGAACCGGGGGAGTTGTTTGCCGCCTACAGTTTGCGTCTAAAATCGTATCTCCATAAGTGGATGGATTTGGCTGGGTTCGCACATGACTATGAGAGTCTGGAAGAGCTCATGGTGGTCGACCAGCTGAAGAAGCAAATGTCTAAACCTCTCAGGACGTTCCTGGGAGAACAAGGAGCGGAACGTATTGACCTCGTGACAAAATTAGCAGAATGGTTTGTCGAGGTGCATGGGGAGGCAGGGGAAAACCTTTCCACCAACACCAAAAGTCAAGAGAAACATGACAAGAAGAAAGCCAAAAACTCAGGAACCAAAAAGTGGGAACCTTATGTGCAAAAATCAGAGGATAGTTCAGAGAAGAAGAAGGAGGGAAGCAAGAGCACTTCAAGCTCTACACCAAAACGACCGTGGTCGGAGAAGTGGTGTTCAATTTGTAAGTGACCCTCTCACAATACGAGGGACTGCAAATCAAAGGCTAAGAACCCTCACTTCGCAGCATGTCAAGTGACTTCCAAGGAGGTTGTCACAGAAAATGCCAAGGTCAACAAGGAAGCTCGCCACCAGGAGAGCTCACTCAAGTCCGGCACTAGAAAATCTAGGACAGGGAAATGGTGCAACCAATGCAAGTCGAATACGCACAATGCTATTGACTGCAGGGAAAATTCAGGAGCCACTCAATTCGTCGTGTGCCCCGGGAAACCTAAGGTGGAGCCCACCGAACAGGTCGAGGCCGAGGAAGAGACTCCAGACCAGGAAAAACCACCTGTAGTGGAATTGGTAGAGGTTAACGGTCATCAAGTGGAGTGTTTATACGACACAGGACTGGACGGGGAGGCCGTGATTTCTTCGGATCTGGTACATCCAGAACAATTCACAGGTGAGACATGGGAGATACAGCCTGCACAGAAGAGTGCTGTAGTCATGAAGTTGCCCATTGCTAATGTGGAGATTCGGTCAAGGTACGTCACCGGCACCATCAAGGCCGCTGTATTGACCGATCCCATTTTTCCAGTAATCCAAGGTTGCCGGTATGTCTTTCTGGGAATGCCCAGGGAGCCAATCCATATGGGAGCAATGCAGACTCGCTCTCAGACGAAAACGGAAGAGGCAGACGCAATTGTGACTAACCCAATGCCGGGGGAGCTACGAACTGCCCAGTGTGAGGATGATACTTTACGTCCTTGCTACAGAAAGCTGCAGAAAAGTGCTGATCCACCAGGACGGGGGCAGTACTACATGAAGAATAGGATACTCTACAGGAGAGCAGGAAGGGGAGACAACCTATACGGTCAGTTGGTCGTCCCGAAAGCTCACCGGTCCCAGATTCTTCATATGGGGCATACCATCTCCTTTAGTGGACACATGGGTATTGCCGCCACCATGCAGCGGATTTCCTGCCATTACTATTGGCCGGGAATGACAGATGATGTGCGTCGGTATGTGAAGTCATGCCCTGAGTGCCAAAGGGTGGCACCGAAACACTGGACAGCACCGGTGGTGTTGGGTGAGATGCCCATCATGAACTCTCCTTTCGAGAGGGTAGCCATCGATATCGTGGGTCCACTTCCCAGGACTAGGAAGAGGAACATGTATATACTCACAATGGTGGATTGCTGTACAATGTGGGGTGAGGCCATACCGTTAACCACGATAGACTCAAAAAGAGTGGCGGACGCACTGATGGAGGCCTTTACCAAATTAGGCTTTCCGGATCAAATTCTGACGGACAATGGATCTCAGTTTTGTGGAAAACTCATGGAGGAGGTATTTAGGGTGTTTCACTCTAACCACATACATACCAGCCCTTACCACCCTCAAGCCAATGGACAAGTAGAGCGTTTCAACGGCACGTTGATGACAATGCTCAGGAAACTAGCGCAGGAAAAACCTGATAGGTGGGATGAATATATCCCAGCAGCCCTTTTTGCCTATCGGGAAGTTCCTCATGGCTCAACAGGACTACCACCCGCTACGTTGCTGTTTGGTCGTCCAATCAAAGGACCGTTGGAAGCCATGTTGAGGAGTTGGACTGAAGAGGGGACGTCAGAAGAAGTGATCTCATCCTACAAATATGTGGAGGAACTGAAAGAAAAACTCCACAAGGGATGGACTCTGGCAAATCAAAACTTGAAAAAGGCCAGGAAAAGACATGCGGCTTACTACAACCGTAGGTCTAAAGAAAGATCTCTAGAGGTGGGAGATAAAGTTTTGTTGCTACTCCCAACGGGAAACAACAAACTGGAGATAGGTTGGCAAGGACCATTTCCCGTGGAAAGGGTGATATCCAGAACCAACTATCAAATCCGGATCCGGGGAAAGTCGAAGATTTTCCATATCAACCTCTTGCGGAAATACGGAGAGACACCCGGAGACAAGGCAGCTCACCTCATGGCAATGGCAGTTGCAGTGGAGACAGAAGTGGGAACCAACGAGGGCAGGGAATATCCCTTGGTACACCAGGAAACCTATAGGGATGTGCAAGTGAACCCTGATCTGACCTCCCAGGAGAGGGAAAGGATAACCCAGGTTCTCAAGTCTCATAAGGAGATACTGACTGATAAACCAGGATGAACGAGGTTGGTGGAGTTCGAGATGACTTTGACCACGCAGGAACCTGTTCGTCAAAAGGTTTACCCAGTGCCATTCTCTAAAGAAAACGCCCTGGAGGAAGAAATACAGAAACTGCTGGAGGATGACGTGATTGCACCATCCACATCCCCATACAATGCAGGGGTAGTTTTGTTACGGAAACCAAGTGGAGAACACCGGTTGTGTATAGATTACCGACTTCTGAACAGTCACACACAATTTCAGGTGGAACCTTTGCCGAATCCAACTCAGTTATTCGCTAGGCTCCATAAGGCTCGGTACTTTTCAAAGGTGGATCTGAGTCGGGGGTACTATCAGATACCAGTCAAACCGGAGATTCGACCACTGTTGGCTTTCAGTACACCTAGTGGACACTACGAATTCAAGGTCATGCCCTTTAGACTCAGCAATGCACCTAGTGTGTTTACACGCATGATGAGGACTTTACTTGATCCTTTACAGGATCCGTCCATCATCTCATTCATGGATGATATTCTGATTTCCAGTGACAACTTGGATGACCACTTACAATCCTTGGAGAGAGTGTTTAATAGGCTCAAGGAAGCAGGGCTTACTGCTCGTCCAACCAAGTGCATGATTGGTTACCAGACTCTGGAATTTCTAGGTCACACCATCACTCCAGGACACATAGTCCCAGAAGAAAAGAACCTGGAGAAAATCAGAAATGCACCAAGGCCAAAAACGAAGAAGGATGTGCGATCTTTTCTCTCGTTGTGTGGGTTCTACCACAAATTTATCCCACATTTCACTGAACTGGGAGCTCCGTTGACGGAAACCTTGAAAAAGGGATTCCCGGACCAAATCATTTGGACACCAGAATGTGAGAATGCCTATAGTCAGTTAAAGGAGGCCTTGGTCAGCAAACCTGTATTACAGCTCCCTGACCTTTCCAAACCCTTTGCGAGTGGGATTGGGATTGGGGCAGCTCTGTTACAGGAAGGAAAAGACGATGCTTCGGTTTTGAAACCTGTAGCATACGCAAGTAAGAAACTTCTACAGGCAGAGAGGAATTATTCAACCGTCGAGAGAGAGTGCTTGTCCCTCGTATGGGCAGTGCAAAAATTCCAGCCATATTTGTATGGAGTTAAGTTTCAAGTCCAGTCGGATCATCAGCCCCTGATGTTCCTGGCTACTTCTCAGAAGCTCAACGCCCGTTTGATGCGGTGGTCGTTGTTACTTCAACCCTATAATTTCACAGTGGAGTACATTCCTGGGAAGGAAAATGTTGGAGCGGATTTCTTGTCAAGACACCCAGCTCCTGAGGAAGAGGAATGAATCATCTGGATTAAACTCACGGTGGAGAAGAGTGAGATGGACTACTCTCTTAAGAGGGGGCCTATGTCACAAAATAAAACCTTGCGTTTACCCAGTTGATTATTATAGAGGCTTTCTGATTAAACGGACTATCTGCCAGCGACACCTATTTTACTAACAGAGAAAAACAAATCGGATGTCAAAATCCCAGGACAATATTTGTAGCTGCACGGGGGGTGAGTGAGACGGATCCCGGCATCGCTTTGACAGGTTGTCAACATTTGAATACAGATGGAACCCATGGGATCATGGTGGCAATCGGATGTCGCCCATCACATGTCGGGCAAAATTAACAGTTGCAGATGTGTAGGGGAAGTGAATGAGCTGAATCATACATCGCTTTGACAGATTATAAACAAGTCGGATTGGAAGCGGAAGTACTCAGCTCGGAAGAAAACAGTCCGTCTGTCAATTCATAGTTTCCGGACGTAAAGAAGATTGGCAGCTTGTTGGGGAAAACTGTTGTTGGGATCATACAGTAACTCGTTAGTTTGTTGGGGATGTCAAAACAACTGATGACAACTTTGACAGTGACTAAGCCAGGGAAAATCGATTCTTGACAATGGATGATATGCCCAAATAACACCGGCAGGACATCAACCATGTCACGTGACCAATTTTAGGGGTTTGCCAGAAAACCATGATTGGAGAGGACAGTTGAGCTCAAACCTTGGATTTTAGCAGATGTGCTTCGGCACTGCGGTTCTGATGGGAAAATGTCTACCGTGTGCGAATTGAGTTAATTTAATTTTACACGTGCCTGTCATGGCAAGAGTGGATGTAATTTGATCTAACTGCAGTGTTGCCTGAGGTAGAACCTATTATAATTAGTTCTAATTAATATAGGCTGTAGCCTTGTTAAAACTAAAGTGTGATGATTAGCACTGTTAGTGGAAAACTAGCTAGAGTAGGGAAGTGATACTTGGCTCTGTTAGTTGTTAATAGATTAGTGAAGTGTTGATAAGCTTTACTAGTTGAGAATTAAGTAATGAGGGATAATTGGGATATTCCCGTAGTGTCCCTGGTGGGCGGGGTTCCGCATTCTGTTTGTTGATTTTTTTTTCTTGTCGTGGCCTGATGATAACCTATGTGTTCAGTCATCTGTCTCTGACAGAGTAGGTTCACTGTATTTTCTGAGCGAGGCCGATGGCCCACGATCATCTAATAGAGATCAGTGACGGGGAGGCTATCACCGGTTATATGATTTATGTTACAGGTTTCCTCTGGTTGGAATGAAGAACACGAAACCCAGAGAAAATCCGATCCCGGATAAAGTTTGGCGCAGGAAGATTGGCCAGCAACTTTACAACAGAGCTTATGCTAGAGGAAGATGATCAACATTGCTCAGTGGAGCTGAAGGGTATATGTATCCTACAGGATAAATACCGAATGAGTTTAGGTCATACCAGTTTTAACACACCAGTAGTGATGGATATTCAGTTCACTTATGACTAGAACAAAAATAAAGGACTCTATTGGAGTATAGACAATAACTGTTTAATAGTGAGAACTAGTGAACATTTATCAAGAGACAAAAAGTCTTGTTCATAGGACAGTGTTCCATGTTTGTTTCACTGCGCCGGAATTATGAACCCGGAGTTTCTATAAACTATTAGGAACAGTTGCGTTAGGAACAATAATAGTTTTTTTTCACGGAGTATATATTTACATGGGATTCAGATCTCATGGTCATCAGAGTTCCTGGAGGAGGACATGTCTGGAGAGAAGGATACGACTTCGGTGAGGTTTATCGTACTGACTCGAATGATGTCGTGTAATCCTTGCCATGATGTGTACACTATGATCCTGAACTTTGAAGGCTGACACATACATTTATGTTATAATACACGACACACATTGTCTTCGCATACACGTCTCATATACGTTACACTTTTCTTTTAATAAATTAATCTTTATTAATTTTTAGAAGCAAGAGTTGTTGAGTATGTTGCGTTGGGGAAGTATGAGAGGGGGCATAGTACGACAGTGTGAGAGTGGTAGGAAAAGGTGTCCATGGGCTGATGGAGTGTGTTGGACGGAAGCTGGTGGATTCTCCAGGATATTGATAGGAAAGAAAAATATTATAATGTGGGTGTTGACTCTCTTCACTCCAGGGACGACACTTTAAAGGAGGACACGACACTCAGTCATATCTGACTAAGACCTGACTACCAATATAATTTACTACTATATTGTACACTTACTGTCTTCTTACAGTCTTCAATGTTTATGATCCATACTTCAGTACTGATTTCTTCTTGGAGTTCAATATTATAAGTTTGTTACTAGATTTAATATTGTTTAGCTTCTTCACATTTCCTAATGCTATGAAAGCTCTAGGGCATAGTGGTTAGATGCTCGCCAGGGGTTCATGGGTTTAAATCTATTTGAAAGGGATTTTAAAAATTAGCCAAACCTAAAATGGGTACTCAAATTTGTGTTGGGAAGTAAAGGCACTGGCTTGATACTGACCGAATCACTCACTGAGAACCAGTTGATCGATACAAATATGGCATCATGTGCCCAATTCCGCCAAGGCATGTACTTAAAAAAATCGAAATTTTTTTTTAAAAAATGTCTGCTTCCTTAACGTTGTCTTTATTGCTACATAAATGTGTATGATTCCACCTCTAGATATGTGGTTCCAGAAATGTATGATATAAATGTGTGTGATAGGAAATTTTCCCCACAGTTGTAAAGTAAAAGTAAAGGATACTTTTCATAATAGTAATGATTGTAGTTTTAAAATGTAATTAATATATATATATATATATATCTGTGGATTTTATGCGCGTGCGTATGCATGCGTGCATGTGCATGCATGATTATGGTGTAAATTTGATTTATCAGGTACAAGCATTCAGATTGTGTGCCAGGCCACATTTGATTATGGTGTAAATTTGATTTATCATCTCCTTGTGCTAAAAATGACTAAGGTTTACATATGTGTGCACCAGTTCACGCTGATGCAGTCTACAAGAAATATCAGTGAAAAGTATAAACAAGAAAAAAAAATATGTTCAAATGACTGGAAACCCTATGAAGACTGCAAATTGAATGCTTTTTCTCCCCCTTTTCCTTCCTTCGCATTTGTCTCAAAAAGAATGTTTTTTTTTGTTTTTTGGTTCGTTCGCTTTAAACTCAAGCGTAGTCCGCACTGGACTGACTTTTGTGTGTGGATTTGCTTTCCCTATTACCAGTGTCCCTTGCCATCATGCAAACCCACTCCGACTTCTGAGGTGATTGTAATTTACATCCCTATATCAAGGACAAGAAGTCAACATTTCACAACTGACCGGTGTAAGGGTTGAATCCACCACCTCACCATCAGTACACTGAAAGTTTTAGAGTGACCGCTCTTATGTACGTGGCCATGCTGACCTTGAATATTGTTTAAATGGCTACAAGCAAAAACAGACAAGATAAGACAATCTCCGGGGATAGAAAAGTAAGATTGTTGGTTTAAAATGTTAATGTTATGTTGATACGTGTTATTACTACTCAGTTTCTTTATCTACACTTCCAGGGAAGTCAAGCTTATATTTTAGCGTTGGAACAGGCCAAACTTGTCACTGGTGAAGAAAGAGAAGCAATTTATGAAGGACTTGAAAAGGTACCTGATTTCTGCTTTTCTGTTAAAGTTTTCATATATCATAGATGTTATATTATTTAGGTGGCATAAATAAGTGCAGATATGCAAATAAAAAATGTAGTGGCTATTACAAAAATTAGATTTTTAAGAGCATGCATCTTTCTCATTGCTACATACACCTGTGAGACCTGGATACTTACTAAACAAGCTGAACAGCGCATAAATGCCTTTGAATTTAAATGTTATAGATGGATTCTAAGACGGATTCTTTTCTATATCTTGGATACAGAAAAGAACAAATGCATCCATACGACAAGAACTGAATATTGAAGAAGGTTGGCTACTAAAGATGATGCAACAAAGAACGTTGAAATATTTTGGTCACTTGAACATTGAAAGTTTAGAGAGAACAATAATTGAGGGGTATATGCCCAGGAAGAGAAGAAGAGGAAAGCCAAAGAGAAGATGGGCGCAGGATGTGGCAGATGATCTACAGATAGGAGTAACAGGCGCAGGACATCTTGCTTATGACCGAGAAGTTTTCCGGAAGGTTGTTATGGGAGTGAAGTTCTGCAAAGGACATGCTATTGATTGAATGAATGAATGAATGAATGGTAGTGGCTATATGATTTAGTGTTGCCATGTGTGGTTTAGGTGGTATTGAAACAGTTTCACTATATCCCCACATATTTAGTCGAGTGTTCAAAATCAGCCACGGACAGTTTTGAAGCAGACCACTTTGCATTGGTTTAAATGGTTTGAGACACCAAACATTCAGAAAGCAATGGCAAACTACCTAACATAAAATTGTCTAGTAAATCACCAACAGCAAATGCTGGGGTTGAGTGCAACATCCTGTAAAGAACTTGTAAATGACTATTTAAAGATAAAACATATTTAGTGTAATAATAATTTAGGCAATAGCCATGAGTTTGATCTGAGGGCGAGGAGGAAAGAGGAAATGTGTATGCATGAGACATCTCTTCCCTGCCCATCTGTGAAATGATATATGTAACTGAAATCTTACTCGGCTGATTGATTGAAATGATAAACCTGAAATCTTGAATTACTGATTTTTAAAGTAAAAAGCATGAAACCTTGATGAGCCATCTGAGATGATAAACCTGAACTTTTGAATTGCTGATTTTTAAAGTAAAGAGCATGAAATATTTGTGAACTGATGTCTGAGGTGATAAACCTGAAATACTAGGGTGCTGATGTTTGCTGTGATAGACCTGAAATTTTCACGAGCCAATGCTAAAGAAATGTCAAAAGAAAATATAATTAAAGATAAAGGTGGTACCATGGCTAAAGGCTTGCGAACGCGGTTTGTGAGCCGGGTACCAGGCGTTAGAAGCTCAGCCGTGACCGATTTGTGCAGCAGACCGTGTCGCGTTGTTTTATAACGTGCTGGTATGGGAGCCGGTCGTTCAGAAAGCAATGGCAAACTATTGAACGTACCACTTGCCTATTACATCAACAGCAGCTGAAAAATGCTGGTGTTGACTGGAAGGTCCCGTAAGAGATATGCAACAAATTAGTATGGGATAAAGTCATGTAGGGTAAAACCCAGTGCAATGAAGTCGATCCTCTTGACTTTAAACTTTGAACTTTGGGTGTGAAATGTTAGATCGTCAAATATTCTAGTCCATGACATATTGAGGCGGGGTGCCCATTTTCCCTTTGTCATCACCGTTTCTTCCCAGAGAATTCCCATATAATTATGAAATGTCTGGAACCCGTTTTTATGAGTTGGGATCAGCCCCAGACCCGTACTGGCAACAACAACAAAATTCTGTCTCTTCTGTGTATTAACAGATGCTTTTTTTTTTTAAAAACAAAATGTTGGTTTGGACCAAACAAAAAGTAGGTTTGGACAAACAAAAAGTAAGTTTGGACCAAACAAAAAGTTGGTTTGGGCCAAACAAAAAGTTGGTTTGGGCCCCCAAAAAAGTTGGTTTAAACCAAACAAAAATTTAGTTTAGACTAAACAAAAAGTTGGTTCAGACCCCAATAAAATGGATGGTGGAAAATTAGAAGTAAGGGTGTGTCATAGTTAGGACTTAAAAGTTGTTAATATGGTAGCATACAGTGTTTGACGTTGTTGAAGAAATAAGAGCCCTCGCTCTTAAACATTTGGCGCGCTGATGGCAAGGTAGGTGGTTCAACCCCCATACTAGCATTAAGTTGGATTTAAACGTTCACTTCTCATTCAGAAAGCTAACAAATGAATGTACAACTGCGTAAATTATCAACCTGGTGTTGATTGCAACATCCTGTAAATTACATGCAACAATTTTTTTTATCGAAGCAGACATGTTGTATTATAAAGCGTTGACAACATTTCAGTGATATATAAGTCCATGGCAAATATTGAAAGTCGCTCTAAAAACAATTAATCATCCCATGGCACTTCATCAGTTAAGGCCTGACCAATGCCTTGGCAGGCAAGTTCACTGACCACTTTGCCACCATTGCTACAATGAATCTAACAGATGATTTACTTAAACCTGTAGCAATAATATATATCTGAATGGCTTGACTGCATGGCAAATGATGATGATGTTGCAATAGAAACATTCTGAAAATTTTCCACTACCCATATTTGTGAGGCTGGGTCTGAAAAATTAATCATGCCACATCTGGGGATTGAACTCTGACCACTGTCGTGGCAGGTAAACAAAACTAATTACCGCAAAAAATTTTTAGGTGTTATTTTGCTTTGAACTCAAGCGTAGTTCGTACATGTGCTACAACTTCTAGTAGTTGCCACTGGACTGATTTTGTGTGTGGATTAGCTTTCCCTATTACCAGTGTCCCTCGCTATCTGGGGAACCCACTGCGACTTCTAAAGCACTTGTAATTTACGTCCTCGCTGACTCAGTGGCGAAGGGTTGACGGACGCAGTTCATAATTCTGCATACCATGTTTGAAATACAGCTGTGGGCAATTTGGCAGCAGACCGCCTTGTGTTGGTATTTTCATATGTATGTGTGCTGATCGTTCAGAAAGCAATGGCAAACTACTAAATGTAAACTTGCCAAGAAATAAAGAACAGCCAAATAATGCTGGGCTTGACTGCGACGTCCTATAATAGATATGCAACTAACTAAATTTACGTCCTCAAGTCAAGGAGGAGAAGTCAACATTTAGTCCAACTGACCGGTGTAGGTGTTGAACCCACTACCTCAGCATCAACACACCAGGTGTTTAAGAATTGAGTACTCTTATCCATTCTGCCATTTTGCCTCCATTACCATAACATGTTTTATTTTTTATTTGGCAGGTGAGACATGAGTGGGACGCAGGGACTTTTGAGATTAGACCCGGGGACGAGGATATACACACAGCCAATGAGAGGCGGCTAAAGGTAAGTTACTGGTGTTGACATACTAGTAGGCGAAGTTAGTAAATTACAAATGGATAGTTTAACAAACAAACACACAAACAAACAAGATACAAACTTGAACATCATTTAATTACTGCACTTAATTTTCCCCTTTATATTTCAACGTAATCTCCACCAACCTTGCTGTTTAAGTGTTTTAAGACCAGCAGTGTAGAAGACATGCTTTACTGTTTCTGCCACATCCACACCTGATGCCTGTTCAACTCCTTTATTATACGCAAAAAGTTTATCACCAAGGTGAGCTTTGAGATAAGAACACAGAGCTGATCCACAACTCTGGTGATTATGTAAGATGGCGAAACATGACCACCCATGCTTATCGGCATGGCACATAATGATGATAAGCTTTTAGTGGACCATCATCATCATCATCCTGTGGCATTTCTTGTGTAGACCTTTTCCCCCATAATAGTATTTCAAAATTCCTCCATAATTTCTTCGACTGCTGTAGTCTTATAGATATTTAAACAGAAGGTAGCCTGTGATTTGTGTATTTTGTTTGCATTCACTCGCTTTGAATTCAAGCATAATCCATAAACATGCTACTTCTAATAGTTGCCACTACTGGGGAGTGCACTCGACTGATTTTGCTTGTGGATCAGCTTTCCCTATTACCAGTGCCGCTCTCCACCAGGTGAATCCACTCCGACTTCTATCAGTTGTCTGGTCCATTAGGTTTATTTTGCTTCTGTCAGTTGTCTGGTTCATTAGGTTTATTTTGTTTCTCTGTCAGTTGTCTGGTCCATTAGGTTTATTTTGCTTCTGTCAGTTGTCTGGTCCATAAGGTTTATTTTGCTTCTGCCAGTTGTCTGGTTCATTAGGTTTATTTTGTTTCTCTGTCAGTTGTCTGGTCCATTAGGTTAATTTGTTTCTCTGTCAGTTGTCTGGTCCATTAGGTTAATTTGTTTCTCTGTCAGTTGTCTGGTCCATTAGGTTTATTTTGCTTCTGTCAGTTGTCTGGTCCATTAGGTTTATTTTGTTTCTCTGTCAGTTGTCTGGTCCATTAGGTTTATTTTGCTTCTGTCAGTTGTCTGGTCCATAAGGTTTATTTTGCTTCTGTCAGTTGTCTGGTTCATTAGGTTTATTTTGTTTCTCTGTCAGTTGTCTGGTCCATTAGGTTAATTTGTTTCTCTGTCAGTTGTCTGATCCATTAGGTTAATTTGTTTCTCTGTCAGTTGTCTGGTCCATAAGGTTAATTTGTTTCTCTGTCAGTTGTCTGGTCCATTAGGTTTATTTTGCTTCTGTCAGTTGTCTGGTCCATAAGGTTTATTTTGCTTCTGTCAGTTGTCTGGTTCATTAGGTTTATTTTGTTTCTCTGTCAGTTGTCTGGTCCATTAGGTTAATTTGTTTCTCTGTCAGTTGTCTGGTCCATTAGGTTAATTTGTTTCTCTGTCAGTTGTCTGGTCCATTAGGTTAATTTGTTTCTCTGTCAGTTGTCTGGTCCATTAGGTTTATTTTGTTTCTTTGTCAGTTTTCTGATCCATTAGGTTTATTTTGTTTCTCTGTCAGTTGTCTGATTATTAGGTTTATTTTGTTTCACTGTCAGTTGTACTTGTCATTCATTCAGTAGCATGTCCTTTGCAGAACCTCGCTCCCATAACAACCTTCCAGAAAACCTCTCGATCATAAGCAAGATGTCCCGCATCCGATACACCCATCTGGAGATCATCCCCCACATCCTGCACCCATCTTCTCTTTGGCCTTCCTCTTCCTTTCTTCCCAGGCATTACACCCCTCCATTATTGTTCTCTCCAAACTTTCGTGATGTTTCAAGTGACCAAAATATTTCAATTTTCTTTGTTTTATCTTTAATAGCCAACCTCCTTCAATATTCAGCTCTTGAAGTATGGATGCATTTGTTCTTTTCTTTACCCAAGATATTCTTAGAACTTGTCTATAACACTTGTACAATTTTGTATTTCTTTCTTTTTTAATCTGTTGGCATTATGTAAAAGTGTTTTTCAGAAGAGTAGCAAAAGCATACATTTCCTGTTGACAGAAAGACTCATAAATGTTCTGTTTACATGACAGGAGCTTATTGGATCTACTGGAGGCAAGCTTCACACCGGGCGAAGCCGCAATGACCAGGTGGCCACAGACATGCGCCTATGGATTCTGGACAAGACTAAAGTTCTTATCAATCACATCTCCGACCTGGTGCAAGTTATGATAAACAGAGCAGAAGTGTATGTGGATAAATTGTCTGTGTTCCAACCCATGTCTGTTTGTTAGTCTTGGCGATCTGTTTATTTACTTAAGCTTTCTGTTTTGGTTATGTTTTATCCTGGTGTGTCTTTGAAGCTGTTTAGATGATGTGTATAGATGGATGTTGTTTCTGTTTATCCTGATTTATCTTTAAAGCTGTTTAGGTGATGTGTATAGATGGATGTTGTATATGTTTTATCCTGGTGTGTCTTTGAAGCTGTTTAGGTGATGTGTATAGATGGATGCTGTTTCTGTTTATCCTGGTTTATCTTTGAAGCTGTTTAGGTGATGTGTATAGATGGATGTTGTTTCTGTTTATCCTGGTGTGTCTTTGAAGCTATTTAGGTGATGTGTATAGATTGATGTTGTTTCTGTTTATCCTGGTGTTTCTTTAAAGCTGTTTAGGTGGTGTGTATAGATGTATGTTGTTTCTGTTTATCCTGGTTTATCTTTGAAGCAGTTTAAGTGATGTGTATAGATGGTTGTTGTATATGTTTTATCCTGGTGTGTCTTTGAAGCTGTTTAGGTGATGTGTATAGATTGATGTTGTTTCTGTTTATCCTGGTGTTTCTTTGAAGCTGTTTAGGTGATGTGTATAGATGGATGTTGTTTCTATTTATCTTGGTTTATCTTTAAAGCTGTTTAGGTGGTGTGTATAAATGGATGTTGTTTCTGTTTATCCTGGTTTATCTTTGAAGCTGTTTAGATGATATGTATAGATGGATATTGTTATGCTTTAGCACAGCAATGTTTGGGACATAGTGGCTAGTGCACTACTTAAATGCACAGTGGTCCGGTCCATTCCCTGCTGTGGCTGTATTCTTGTCCAATCAGTGTGAGTCTAGGTCTGACCTAGCCTCATCAAATGGGATAATGTTCAGATTACTTATGATTGTGATAGTGTAGTTTTCTCGCCAATTATTCTTGTTTTTCATTTGTTTGTTGATAAAGACTTTGGTTAAAATATAAGTTTATATCTGCATTTGTGACAATTTCCGTGGTTAAGTAGTTACGCTGTGTGCCCATGCTCCGAAGGTTTTGGGTTAAATTCCGGGCTATGATGTTCGGTTAACGAGTGCATTTTTCGCTCAGACTCATGGGGGTTGTCGCTGGAGCTACAGAGTTCATGCTCTGTGTGACACTTTCGGCAGGCCTTCCTGATGAAAGAGACCAAGTTATGATTAATAGAACATATGTGTATATGGATAAATTGTCTGTTCCATCCAACCCATGTCTGTTTGTTAGTCTCGGCAGTCTGTTTATTTACTTCAGCTTTCTGTTGTGTTAGTTTTATCCTGGTTTGTCTTTAAGCTGTTTTAAGTGATGTGTATAGATGGATCTTGTTTCTGTTTTGGTTATATATATGGATAAATTGTCTGTGTTCCAAGCAACCTATGTTTGTTTGTTTGTTTGTTGATAAAGACTTTGGTGAAAATTTTAGCTTACAACTGCATATGTGGGAGTCTTCATGGTGAAATGGTAACACTGTGTGCCTCGCAATGCAAAGGTTTTGGGTTCGATTACTTGCAGGGCCTTCCAAATTGGGCATATGAAATGTTTGGAGCCAGGTTAAAGGAAACAGAAACCTATCGACTTTCAAATAGTCTGGGGGAATTCCAAGGTAAGATAAAGAAAAACTGATGATCATGCCTGATGAAAATTGATTCACTGGGCCACAGACACTATCAAACTGTAATGTAGAAACCTCCTATTTTTCACCATTATCTGAAAAGACTAGGTATGCAATGCCACTACCCAAGATATCAGTGGGATCTGGATAAGTGTTCCTTCTATGCAGATCAAGAAATCCTTATCAGCAGTGATCACAATTGATAGAGGATCAAGAGAACAGTTTCCTTCTACAGCAGCAGCTGAAGTGAATGCACTGGTGGATGAATACTCAGGTGATGGGGATGCTGTAATATTAACTGACAGATCAGATGTTCACACAATAAAAAACAGAGACAAACAGCTTTCTTTGGTCAAGCGATGAGAAGAGAGGCATTGGAGATCATTGTGATGACTGGAAAGATCAAAGGGCAGAGAGGCAGAAGCAGACCAAATAGAAATGATGCTGGATGGATTGAGACGGTGCCTTGGAGAAATATCATCAGGGAGGTGATCCAGAAAACCAAAGACCGAGATCTGTGGAGAGACATGAACACCTACACCAGCTGGCAGGGCACTTGATGATGATGATCAGTTGTTCAGACACAGGTGTTTTACTCTGGCTTTCTCAGCACACTGAATACTTCGAGTCCAGTGGTGCTTTCCTTTTGTATGTCAACATTATGTAATTCATACTTTGTACATTATTGTTTGTTTTAAACAGTTTATGAGTTTACTCTTTGCACATTTTGTAAGTTTTACCAGAATGTGAAGTTTATTACATACATTGATATAATTTTAACCAGAATGTGAATTTTACATGTTGATGGATTTTATATTGATACTGATTTAAGAAATTTACAAGATATGAAAGGAATTATCATTAAAGGACGAAACATCAATGACATTAGTTATGTTGATGATACAGTATTGATTGCAGATAATGAGCAGTATCTGCAACATTTAGTAGATAACGGTTGTTGCACACAGTGAACAACTAGGGTTAGAATTAAAAGTGTAAGAAGACACAGATTATGGTCGTCACTAGGAAGAAGGAAATACCACAATACAATATACAAGTAAATGGGAATATTTTTAAATAAGTGAATCGGTACAACCAACAAAAAGATATCAACTGAAACGAGTAAAAGAGTGTTAAGATGCTACATAGAACCTATACTTTTGTATGGATGTGAAGCGTGGACAATAAGCAGTCAAACTGAAAAACAGCTAATGGCTGTGGAAATGTGGTTTCTGAGGAAAATGCAAAGAATACCATCGACACACAGAAAAACCAATGACCAAGTCCTTCAAGAAACAAATGAAGATCATCGTAAACTGATTAGAGACATTAGACGTAGACAGTTAAAATATTGTGGGCATGTTATGAGAAGAAATTTATTGCAGAACTTTGTGACAACTGGCAAGATCGAAGGGAAGAGACCAAGGGGACAATTATCTCGCAACAATCATAACATCTGATGGGAGATGCCTTGAAGAGATAAGAACAAGAATCGCCATGGCAAAGGTAGCCTTTTGCAAAATGAAAAACATACTGACCTATAAAATGATGTCATTTGCAATTAGAAAAAGTGTTGGGTGCTATGTAGAACCTATGCTTCTGTATGGATGTGAAGCGTGGACAATGAGCAAACAGGCTTAAAAACATCTGATGTCTGTGGAAATGTGGTTTCTGAGGAAAATGCAAAGAATACCATTGACACATAGAAAAACCAATGACCAAGTTCTACAAGAAACAAATGAAAATCGTAAACTGATTAAATAAATTAGACAACAACTGTCAACATTTTTTGGTCACGTTATGAGAAGAAATAAATTGGAGAACTTGGTGACAACTGGCAAGATTGAGGAGAAGAGAACAAGGGAAAGGAAAAGAAGTAAATACCTGGATAGTTTTGGCCACGTGGCATGGACGAGACAGGAACACTGAGCTGATTCACGATTGATGATCGAGTGAGATGGCAAAACATGACCATGCCTATTGGCATGGCACATGATGATGACAAGAAAGTGGCTTGGAGCTCCATCATGTATCACGAAGGTTACACTATATTGCAAAGAAAGCAAGCTTGTCCTCCAGTTTTTGTCCGTCATGGAAGAATTCAAAGTCAGAAAAGCCAGACTCGCGATGATGCTGAGCGAGTCTCCGGATGAAACAGTCAGCACCTCACGACCTGCGCTTAGAACAGGAAGGAAGTGGCTAGTTGTCAGCGCAGTCGAAGATGCTCAAACATCACTTAAACAGAAGGAAGTCATGGGGCACGCCCAGTTGGATGGAAGGGGATTTGGGCATGATGACAGAGCTCCGATGTGGTCTAAGGCGATGACCAGGGAGCGTAGCGACGCTGGTTCATGAGATCTGCTAGGGAGAGGACGAAAAGAGAGTACAAATGGCTGCGCAGCAGGGACAGTGGATGTCATGGGAAGGGATACTGCAGAAGTCACTAACCTGGAATGAGGTATGGCACCACTGCGCTGATCCCTCTATGATGTCCTGCCAGGAGCTGCCACCTGGTCAAGTGGGGTAAAGCCACCGACCCATCCTGTCCCCTCTGTAAGAATGTCCAAACATCGGAACACGTACTGTCTGCATGCAAAGTAGCCCTTTGCCAAGGCCGATTCACATGGCGCCACAATAAAGTTTTTGCTGAATTGGCAGCCATAGTGGATGAAGCCAGAATGTGGGCGAACAGGGGGGACCAGGCTGAGGTCGATGGGGATTTCCTTCATCAGAGCAGGGCATCAACGTAGAGACAAGGAAGACTGCGCTGCCGACTTACCCCCATGTTAGATAGCACGTATGACTGGGAGCTGACCCTGGATCTAGAACGCCGTGGTGAGTACCCTGAAGTGATCCAACAGTTTTGCTTGTGACCTGACATTGTACTTCACTCCTTGTCGGCCAAACAGCTAACGCTGATTGAGCTGACCATTCCATATGAGTCGAATATTGAGGAACAGCACACACACAAGATGGAGAAGTACAGTGACATGGTCGCTAGTCTGAGACAGGAAGGTTACACGGTCAGGCTATTTGCCGTGGAGATAGGAGCAAGAGGTTGAGTCTCCCACTCCATGTACGATGCGTTAAAGCAGTTATGCATCAAAAGACAAGCGAGAACTCAGGCACAAAAACAACTTGGTGAGGCAGCCAAAAAGGCCTCGTTCTTTTTGTGGAACAGCCGAAACATAGAATGGGACAATTCTCAACAGTAATATAGTTACAGTTTCTGCCTGTAACTACAGGGCAACCAACATCGGAACCAATCTCTCAAATAAGAGCTAGAACTTGTACTGTCTCATTCGACTGTATAGCCTTCCCTCCGAGTGAGGGCAGTGCATCTGAGTACGGGACTGTTCGGTGGGGCAAATTGCCTCACAGTAGCAGACGCCAAATCATGCAAATGTCAGGCGAAGTCCAGACTCAATACCAGAGTGGTAGTCATCTTATGAAAGCTGCACTCCACAGCAGAGACCAAGACATCGGTCGAGGAACCCAGAGGAAGTGCCGGCTTCCCAGAGCGCATCACCGTGAACGGGGCACGAAGAAGGAATATGGCAACGAAGACGAACGGAGGAGACAGAGGCAGTGGCTGGTAAAGAAGCTGGTTCCTCATGACCACATATGCTAGAATGGTGTGAGGGCACGAAGCACAGGGCTCTCCCCCTGAGGAGAGCAAACGACTGAATGTCTCACCCGGCAGGGGAAAAACGCCCGGAGTCATGACCCAGACGGGCCCGCCGCTAGAGAATGTAAAGAAGTGAAAAGGCTGAAACATTCTGGGAAGGGAGACCATTTCTGACGATCAGAAGCCCCCTGCCGTGTTTGCTCCGCAGCAGAGTTTTTATCAGTGATGGACATTTTAACCATAATGTGGCGATTTTTGTGTACATTTTAACAACCAGAATGTGAAGTTTATTAAATACATTGACGTAATTTTAACCAGAAAGTGACAATTATTGTGTACATTGATATAAATTTTAACCAGTGTGTGATGTTTACTCCTTACGTAGATGTGCATTTTAACCACAAAGTGAAGTGTATAATTTGGACACTCATGTATTACATTCTATCCCACAGAGAGATTGAGGTTCTGATGCCTGGCTACACACATTTACAGAGAGCTCAGCCAATCAGATGGAGCCATTGGATCCTCAGGTAGATCATGAAATCTCTCTGAGACTATTCCATTCATATATATTTGACAATTTGGCCTGTTCTGTCCCATTTGTTTTTATTTCATTGTGAGTGAGTGGGATAGGGGTATCCCCTATCAAAGGAGAAGTAAGATGCCTCCTTCCCTCTGCTAGCCTACAGGAAACCCTTGGGCAAGGTGGAGTACCTGCTTAGCCCCCTCCCCCAATCAGGGTTACGTGAAACCATGGGTGCAGCTGGTGGATGAAGTTGAAGAGCAGCCAACAGATAGTTGTAGGTTATGGTCTCCAACTACACGACGGTAGGCAGAGGATCCATTTTTGGGGGAAACTTTTGGGAAAATAGTTACAGTCATCAACCAGTATGGTCACTGCTAAAAAAGACAAAAATGGCACACTACATTCTTTACAGAAGCCAAGAAAATATGGTTTTGCAATCTCATAGACAATCAGAGTAAATAGGTGCTCCATAGGAGCAGCCTCACCCGTTATGTGTGGTCATGTGCACCAGATGATTCCAGGCCGTCATCAAGCAACAGTGCAAAAGAGTATCCACGACTTTGGTGATCGAGTGAGATGGCGAAACATGACCACCCATGCTTATCGGCATGGCACATGATGATGATGTGTGAGTAGGCCAGATTTCCTGATGTGTGGAGTATAAATTTTATTAGTTGGGGGAGACAAACAGGTGAATACCTAATGGCTTGGCCACTTGGCATAATTGGTACAAGAACTAAAACTGATCCAAGACTCTGGTGATTGTGTGAGATGGCAGACCATGTTACTGGCATCTGGCCGTCTTGACAGTTTATTACAATGTGCTTCAATAAAGTCATAATAACTACAACTCAAAGCGGGGGCCAAGGATGAAGTTAGACCTCTCAATAGCACAAATCTTGGGCTGAGTTGTAGAGACTGTGTTACGCATGCAGCATGATCACTTTCTCAGCCTGTCTAGTTTACCCCAGAGGAAAAGTAACACCAATACATCTGAAACAAGACAAGTTGCAGAAGCTGCCGTTCGGCAAAGCAATGCTCTTTCTATCCGCTTGTCGGAGCTTTGATCCTAAACCAGTTGCCGACCATGAGATTTAGTCTTTAGGGTTGATTTTCTCTCACTAGGTTAAGGCTTGTAACCCCCCGAAGCCATTGGCACAATGTGGGAGTCAGGTTTGGTGAGCGCTGCCTATCATTTGGCGATAAAAGAAAATGGGTAGTACCGTCTTCTGTCATAGGGTGGTAGCTCAGTCATATCTGACTAAGACCTGGCTGTAGGCAAACCATAACCGGCCACGTTTATCTGCAAGACATATGGCGATGACTTCTTGTTTCTCCATCGGATCTTATTGTATGTGTTTTTGTTTCATCTTACATTGTTCATAATTTCCTCTGCTCACTTCTTCCCAGTTACGCTGTCATGCTGCAGAGAGACGTAGAGAGACTGCTGCAGATAAGGCAGCGAGCTTCAACATTAGTTCTTGGCAGGTAATGTCAAATTTATTCCTATGAGAGTTCATAGTTTTTTCTTTGTTATTAATACCAAGTCAAATTTTTTTTTTTTTTGCATATCCTTTTTAAAGGACATCGCAGTCGACACCAGCACTTCTTACCGCTGTGATCTCTTGGCAAGTTTACATTCAGTAGTTTGCCTTTGCTTTCTGAACGACCGGCACCGATACCAACGCAAAACCAATGCAACGTGGTCTGCTGCCAAATCGCGCACAGCTGTGTTTAAAACACGGGTATATGGGAGTACGAACCGCGTCTGTAAGCTCTTCACCACGGAGACCAGCAAATGTCACATGGTCAAGTAATAAATATAATGTAATCTATTCTAATGTATGTCACATAGTAAAGTAATAAATATAATGTAATCAATTCTAATGTAATGTAGTATAATATGATGTCATGTAAGGTATTATAATATAAGTGGAGCCTCAGTGCATGGAAGAGGGTCCTTTTACTTCATATAATGTAATATAATATAGAAGGTATAGTAGTTAGTGGACTTGTCTGCCAAGGCAGTGGTATTAGTTCAATCTCCTGTGGAGCAGGATTATTCTTTCTAGCTCTGGAGCCAACTCAACCTGATAAAAATTAGCACCATGCATGCCATACACTTCAAGGCAGGTCTTTGCAGAGAATGTCTCTTGTCACAGACAACCCGAAAGACTCGACCTTTTGCTAGTTACCCTGTCTTGTGCATCTTCATGCCCAATAATACCCGGTTTGCTTTGGTTGAGCCCTGCCTGTTCTTCTAGAAGGCTGCAACAGACCACCTGGAATTATAACCAGATCAGATTTGATTGAGTTAATTGCCTTCTGGACAGAAGGCATCTAGTGACCTAGAAACGAGTCAAGCACTTCCAGGAGCTGTGCTTTCATTACTTAATTTTCTTTGACATGTGGTGCTTTTTATGACACATGATGTTTGATATGGCCAAAGTACTTCAGTATCTGAGACATGGTGATATTTATGGATCAGTTTTCAATGTTCAGGTCTTGTAGAATGTCAGTATTTTATTTTTCTTGTTAAGTGTTGTACAATGTAGTTGCACAGATGAATAGGAAGAATGTCATTGCAGGAGAGAAAAACAACAACTAAGAAGTATTACAGAAATTAAGATTGAAGAGAACATTACTGATCAGACAATAAAATGTACTTTGGCCACATTAAGAGATAGATTTATAGGATGTTCTGGAGGGAAAAGTGGAAGGGGAATGTGCAAGTTTAAGACAAAATTACATATTTGTGGACATCAAGAGGTGAGCAAAGAAGCCTGTAAGAAAGCAACATAATGACACATGATTGAGTGTTGGAGACTCAGATGGTGGACAGCATCAAGAGGTTGACAAAGAAACCTGTATGAAAGCAACATAAAGACACATGATGGAGTCTGTTGAAGACTCATATGGATGGACAACGTCAAGAGATGAACTGTAAGAAGCTTCTGTGAATACGTCTGAAGACACAGGGCAAGTGAATATTGGAGATTTATACTTTAAGTGTGGAGATGGTACCTGATGAATATTATAGGTGTTTCTTACAATGATAGTTAGGCAGAAGCTTTATAAGTGTCTTGTAGCCCTTTCACTGAAATAAAGTTGCTAATTACAGTTCTGTTTGTAATATTCCGTAACAACATTTATAATTTTGTAGTACGAGGGGGCTTTAAATGAAAACCTTAAATGCTTTTTGTGTGTGTGTGAATGTCATTAGAATGCAACATCAACAACTACCATCACTGGCCTTACATCAAAGATCATCTGCGACGAGACCACGAGGACGTCCAAGAAGAAAATGGATTGACGACATCAGAGACATTGTACAACCTCACGGAATGACACTATCCAGTGCCGTCCACCGGGCCCTGGAACGCAAATTATTCCTCCCCACGACGCTTGACGGCAGAAGTGGAAGATGATGATGATGATGATGATGATGATGTGAATATATTCTGAAAAAGTGAAGAAACTAATTTCTCGATGCAGTCACCACTGCATTCAATGAAAGTCCTCCAGCGCAGATAAAGTGCTTGGATTCCTGTATAAACAAATTCTCTAGGGTCACTACTCAGTGTGCCTGACTCGGTCGTGAACAGTCTGTCACAGAAGTCACACCATTTTGAAACTTCCTACTCCACTTATACACTTGCTGGACTGATAGGCATGCTTCACCATACTGGACCTTCATTCACCGATGAATTTCTACAGGTTTCACCCCTTTACTGATTTTAAAAAAAGGATAACAAAACACTGCTACTTTTTGGTGCATGTCAAAAATGGGGGGGGGGGGGGAGGGCATCTTTAAACTGTCCTGTGACGTCACTGTGTTCGTTTACACCATGGTGACACATGCTTAACACTCTTGACATCCTTAACAACAATATTGACAGGTTGCAAAACAATGGCATGGTTATCATAATGTCTATCACACTTTTAAAGTTTTCATTTGAAGCGCCCTTTCATAGTTGTGGCAGTGGAGAAAAACCATATTTGCTCTTATTCTTCACAGTGGTGCCCTAGCAGGAAATCCGTTTGATATTGACAGGGAGTTCTTAAGAGAAGGTATGTCATCGAGCCGGTTATCACAGTGAATGGTCATAGACTAAGTGTTGTGGACAAATTAACCTATCTTGGCAGTACTGTGTCACAATCTGCCACAATTGAGGATGAAGTGAATGCAAGAATTTCCAAGGCCAGCTCGGTCTTTGGCAGACTGTACAAGAATGTATGGGACAGAAATGGAATAAACCTGCAAACAAAGCTGAAAGTCTACAAAGCAGTCTACAAAGCTGAAAGTCTACAAAACAGTTGTTTTATCCACACTGCTATGTGCTTGTGAAACCTGGACTGTTTACCAGCGACACACTAGGAAATTAAACCACTTCCACACGGTCTGCCTTAGGAAGCTACTGAAGATTAAATGGCAAGACAAGATCCCAGACACTGAAGTCTTAGAAAGAGCATCCATGCCCAGTATCCACACTCTACTGATGAAGAATCAGATTCACTGGGCTGATCACTTGACTCGCATGCCATCACAGGCTCCCTAAACAAATTTGTTACAGTGAGTTGCGCTGTGGTAAATGCTCCAAAGGCGGCCAGAGGAAATGCTTTAAAGACACTCTGAAGATCTCACTAAAAGCTTTTGGAATTCATTATGACACTTGGGAGACTGCTGCCAAAGACCAAAATTTGTGGCGTACATTATTATGCAAGGGTGTAGTCACTTGTGAAGCAAACAGGACTGCAAGATCTGTGAAGAAAACCCTGGTTGACAAACCACTGCAGGAGATCCTCCTCCTGGAATGTCAAACATTCTTTGCCCACATTGTCAAGGAACATTTCGAGCCAAAATAGGCCTTACCAGCCATCTTAGAACTGACGGTTCAAAACTTTCAACCCTAAACCATTGTTGTGTTTGTTTATTTCATATTTAACGTATTAACTTATGGGTGTATAGCAGGCTGTGCATTAGAGTATACTTGTTCCTTCAGTGAGGCACTGTTGTCATTCACAGTATACTTGTTCCTTCAGCGAGGCACTGTTGTCATTCACAGTATATGTGATCCTTCAGCGAGGCACTGTCGTCAATCACAGTATACTTGTTCCTTCAGCGAGGCACTGTTGTCATTCACAGTATACTTGTTCCTTCAGCGAGGCACTGTTGTCATTCACAGTATATGTGATCCTTCAGCGAGGCACTGTCGTCAATCACAGTATACTTGTTCCTTCAGTGAGGCACTGTTGTCATTTACAGTATACTTGTTCCTTCAGCGAGGCACTGTTGTCATTCACAGTATATGTGATCCTTCAGCGAGGCACTGTCGTCAATCACAGTATACTTGTTCCTTCAGTGAGGCATTGTTGTCATTCACAGTATACTTGTTCCTTCAGCGAGGCACTGTTGTCATTCACAGTATATGTGATCCTTCAGCGAGGCACTGTCGTCAATCACAGTATACTTGTTCCTTCCATCGAGGCACTGTTGTCATTCACAGTATACTTGTTCCTTCAGCGAGGCACTGTTGTCATTCACAGTATATGTGATCCTTCAGCGAGGCACTGTCGTCAATCACAGTATACTTGTTCCTTCAGCGAGGCACTGTTGTCATTCACATTATATGTGATCCTTCAGCGAGGCACTGTTGTCATTCACAGTATACTTGTTCCTTCAGCGAGGCACTGTTGTCATTCACAGTATATGTGATCCTTCAGCGAGGCACTGTTGTCATTCACAGTATATGTGAGGCACTGTTGTCATTCACAGTATATGTGATCCTTCAGCGAGGCACTGTTGTCATTCACAGTATACTTGTTCCTTCAGCGAGGCACTGTTGTCATTCACAGTATATGTGATCCTTCAGCGAGGCACTGTTGTCATTCACAGTATATGTGATCCTTCAGCGAGGCACTGTTGTCATTCAGAGTATATGTGATCCTTCAGTGAGGCAGTGCTGTCATTCACAGTATACTTGATCCTTCAGTGAGGCACTACTGTCATTCACAGTATACGTTATCCTTCAGTGAGGCACTGTTGTCATTCACAGTATACATGATCCTTCAGTGAGGCACTGTTGTCATTCACAGTATAAGTGATCCTTCAGTGAGGCACTGCTGTCATTCACAGTATAAGTGATCCTTTAGTGAGGCACTGCTGTCATTCACAGTATAAGTGATCCTTTAGTGAGGCACTGTTGTCATTCACAGTATAAGTGATCCTTCAGTGAGGCACTGCTGTCATTCACAGTATAAGTGATCCTTCAGTGAGGCACTGCTGTCATTCACAGTAAAAGTGATCCTTTAGTGAGGCACTGCTGTCATTCACAGTATAAGTGATCCTTTAGTGAGGCACTGTTGCCATTCACAGTATAAGTGATCCTTCAGTGAGGCACTGCTGTCATTCACAGTATAAGTGATCCTTTAGTGAGGCAGTGCTGTCATTCACAGTATAAGTGATCCTTTAGAGAGGCACTGCTGTCATTCACAGTATAAGTGATCCTTCAGTGAGGCACTGTTTTCATTCACAGTATACTTGATCCTTCAGTGAGGCACTGCTGTCATTCACAGTATAAGTGATCCTTCAGTGAGGCACTGTTGTCATTCACAGTATACTTGATCCTTCAGTGAGGCACTGCTGTCATTCACAGTATAAGTGATCCTTTAGTGAGGCACTGCTGTCATTCACAGTATAAGTGATCCTTTAGTGAGGCACTGCTGTCATTCACAGTATAAGTGATCCTTCAGTGAGGCACTGCTGTCATTCACAGTATAAGTGATCCTTCAGTGAGGCACTGTTTTCATTCACAGTATACTTGATCCTTCAGTGAGGCACTGCTGTCATTCACAGTATAAGTGATCCTTCAGTGAGGCACTGTTGTCATTCACAGAATACATGATCCTTCAGTGAGGCACTGTTGCCATTCACAGTATTAGTGATCCTTCAGTGAGGCACTGTTGTCATTCACAGTATAAGTGATCCTTTAGTGAGGCAGTGCTGTCATTCACAGTATAAGTGATCCTTTAGTGAGGCACTGCTGTCATTCACAGTATAAGTGATCCTTCAGTGAGGCACTGTTTTCATTCACAGTATACTTGATCCTTCAGTGAGGCACTGCTGTCATTCACAGTATAAGTGATCCTTTAGTGAGGCACTGCTGTCATTCACAGTATAAGTGATCCTTTAGTGAGGCACTGCTGTCATTCACAGTATAAGTGATCCTTCAGTGAGGCACTGCTGTCATTCACAGTATAAGTGATCCTTTAGTGAGGCACTGTTTTCATTCACAGTATAAGTGATCCTTCAGTGAGGCACTGCTGTCATTCACAGTATAAGTGATCCTTTAGTGAGGCACTGTTGTCATTCACAGTATAAGTGATCCTTCAGTGAGGCACTGCTGTCATTCACAGTATAAGTGATCCTTTAGTGAGGCACTGCTGTCATTCACAGTATAAGTGATCCTTCAGTGAGGCACTGCTGTCATTTACAGTATAAGTGATCCTTTAGTGAGGCACTGCTGTCATTCACAGTATAAGTGATCCTTCAGTGAGGCACTGTTGTCATTCACAGTATAAGTGATCCTTTAGTGAGACACTGCTGTCATTCACAGTATAAGTGATCCTTCAATGAGGCACTGTTTTCATTCACAGTATAAGTGATCCTTCAGTGAGGCACTGCTGTCATTCACAGTATAAGTGATCCTTCAGTGAGGCACTGCTGTCATTCACAGTATAAGTGATCCTTCAGTGAGGCACTGCTGTCATTCACAGTATAAGTGATCCTTTAGTGAGGCACTGCTGTCATTCACAGTATAAGTGATCCTTCAGTGAGGCACTGCTGTCATTCACAGTATAAGTGATCCTTTAGTGAGGCACTGCTGTCATTCACAGTATAAGTGATCCTTCAGTGAGGCACTGTTTTCATTCACAATATACTTGATCCTTCAGCGAGGCACTGCTGTCATTCAGAGGGACCAGGCTTGACTCCCAGCGTGCCTTTATAAATCTTTTGTGAGTCGATTTTCTATTTAGGAAACTTTGCCAAGGCAATTGTATTTATGGTCTATTCTGTGTGATTTAACTGCCAAGGAATATTTAACATATGCAACATGCACCAGAAATAATGAACCGAAGTATATCAACTGCCTTGTGTAGAAGAGGAAAGACTGGAAAGAAAGTGGATGTCATCTCATATCCTGCATAATTCTTAAAGTTTATTAATTCCATTTTAGTTATGTGTAGATATGGATAGTAATATTTTGGATGTCCAAGAACGTTTGTCTTTATAATTTATTGTTCTATTGATAAGACTACAACATTGCTAATAATTGGTACATTAATAATGTTTGGGGTTTTGATAATATTTTTAAAATTAATGATGATGTTCGGTGTTAACATAGGAACATTGATAATGTAATATAACAACAGAAGAGAAAATGTTAAACTACTTCATGGAGGGATTGAAATGAGCCATGTCTGATTGTTAATGTTTGTGAACACTAGAAATATTTTGATTTTTATAAGCGAGGTAATGTTATTTGTTTCTTCTCTGAATGTGACTTGTGTTAAAGTCTGTTTCGTATGTATTATGCTTCTGAAATTACTGTTTTCTCAGCACTGGGGCTGGAAAGAACATCATTAAACAGTCTTGATGCTGTCAGTGATAGAGATTTTGTTGGTGAGTTTGGTTTCATTTTTATATTTTGTGTGACAAGTAGTTTTTGCAGTGTGTGAGAGACAAAACCATGTGCACTTTTGTTATTTAATCAGCTTTAGAAATGTATTTACACTCTTTATTTAACAATTAATTCTTAGCATACATTTTTCAGAAGAGTGCTTTTTTTACGAGACGTCAAAATATTTTGCTAAAAATATTTATTAAGACGGGCAGAAGTGCAAGAATATCATTGTAAAGACTTACTATTGGCTGAAATTTCCTGTGTATGTAAGGTGCATGGGGTGCCTTGTGCATGTGAAATTGGTGGGTATCTGGTGCAGTTTTGCACTAAGTGGTGTCATGGACAGAACGGAGGCTTGTTGTGTAATAACATTTCTGCACCTACAGGACAAATCTGCCGGCTTTGTGGCAAAGGGGTTACGGACGCAACTCGTAACCCCGTATACCCGCGTTCGAAGCACAGCTGCAGGGGATTTGACAGCAGACTGCCTTGCGTTGGTTTTTTATGAAATGGTGTGGCAGACGGTCGTTCAGAAAGCAATAGCAAACTACTGAACGTAAACTTGCCAAGAGATCACAACTTAAAACATGCTGGTGTTGACTGCAACATCCTGTAAAGGATATGCAAGTAACTTTTTTTTAAACTAACAGGACAAATCTGGGATGAAAATTCATGGTGGGATGTTCGCCATGTAATAAGGGTGTCTCCAGACATGGAGAATCTGCTTAAGGATGTTTTTCTAGCTTAAATGGAAATGAATGTGCTCAGAAGGATCGAGATGGGCTGGGTTCAAAGGCAGTGGGTGGAGTCTCTTAAAAGGTTATGGTTGACAAAAATCAGGTTCATTTTTGTGCTGGGCCATATGGATGTAAGAGGCAATGAACAAGCCGATAGACCAGTCTAGTGTGGAGAGCGGATGAGCAGTGGACCGGGTTGATTCAGTAAACGCCATCAAAGAGGCAGGATGATTAAATGAATCAGGTGACAACTGTGATCCTGCAGCCTTGATCACACTGAAAGAATATCACATCAGAAGAAGGGAAGCCAGGCAAGTGCTATGCAGGGGGCCAAAGAAAAATAGTCATCCAACACAGAACTGGTATCGTCGACCGCCACATGCTATGGGAGAAACTGAGGAGTGGATCCGAGAACTTATGCACTGAATGACTCAGTGTGCAGTGAGGATAATCAGATATGGTTCTGGGCCATACTCCAGAAGGGGGAGTTCAATAACCAGGTTATCATACTGGTGAAGAGATGGGAAAAGTTCATCACCTTGAGGGTGTATATGCAGAAACAGACTCAAATTCACACCAGTTTCCAGGTATGTGCTTTGACTCCTTTATACTAAAATGCAAAATTGTTCTATCACCCCTCATACACATTCCTTTGAGGAGTAAATTTGCTAACATAGTTGTATTTTTTTAACCTCCCCTCTGTTGTGTCTCCATCTTGAAATGGTACAGGGGCTAGCGTGCTCCAATGACCCCTTGAGCCATTCCGACGGTAGCGCAGCTACCGGTAGGGTCTCCTGTGTCAGACAGATCAAGGGATAGGAACAGGAAGAAGTAGACACAAATCTACTGCCTTGTAAGTAGACTGGGGACAGTCAAAGGCTGGGGAATTCCCCATCGGTTCAGAACCACTGCACTATGCATTCAAATCTGCATGGGGAAGTCAACATGGCTGAATCGATAAGAACGCTTGCTCTTAAACTTCCGGTTTGCTCATACCAAGGTAGCGGGTTCTACCCCTACACCGGTCAATTGGACTAAATCGTTGACTTCTCGCCCTTGACTTGGGGACGTAAATTACAAGTACCACAGAAGTCAGAGTGGGTTCGCCTGGTGGCGAGGGACACTGGTAATAGGGAAAGCTAATCCACAGGCAAAAATCAGTCCAGTGAACCAGAAGTAGTAGCACATGTATGAGTTCAAAGTGAGTAAGCTTCCCCCCCCCCCCCCCCCCAAAAAAAAAAATTCTGCAGTGAGGTGGATTTAAAAAACAAAAAAAAATTGACACGGGCTGTCAGGTAGACCCAGCTTAAAATGGGTTACGAAGAAATGTTTTCGGAAGTAAATGTGTTGTAGACCACATCACCCATCTAGTGCTGATTGGCCTGTAAGAAAATTGGGGCTAGCACGCTATACTTAAAATGCCTCAAGGCATTCAAAAGAGTACTTGACTTTGAATATTTTATGTAAGTGAAGGGCTCTTCTACACACATTGAGGCAAATTGGGTATATGGTGCTAGCAGCAGGTTTGTATAGGCCAGTTGGCACTCTGTGGGTGATGTCAGTGTCACCCTGGCGATCTTTGCCTGCCATGACATTTCCTGGTGCCCGTGTAAGGCTGGGTCAATCTAGGAGCCTAGCACAATATGGGAAAACCAACCTTAATGTATATTTAAACCCACGGCCGACAGGCAAACATGCTTGTCACTGCATTACCACGACTCCCACAACCTTATGTATTTGGACTGTCTACATTTCTTATGAAACAGCTGTTGCATAATATTTATTTTTTCGGTTTTTCATTCTAGCTGAATTCCTTTTCTGGGCTTCCCTCCTTGGAGTTCATCTCAGCCGCTGGGCAGAAGATTTGATTCTGTACACCAGCAAAGAGTTTGGATTTGTTACTCTTTCTGATGCCTATAGGTAACTTGTTCACAAGTTGATCATGAGATAGAAAGAATGGCAAAATTAATTTAGTTTGTATCATCCTGTTTTAAAACTGGCATTAAAAAGTATAGTACGAGTATGGGGAAAGGAGGTGTGTATAAGGTGTGGTGTGGGATCGAGTCCATACAGTGGGTAGTGGAGATACAGGGGTTGAGTATATGCAGTCAGAGAGTATCATGTGTTGTGGGTAGTGGAGATACAGGGGTTGAGTATATGCAGTCAGAGAGTATCATGTTTTGTGGGTAGTGGAGATAGAGGAGTTGATTATATACACTCACAGAGTATCCTGTGTAGTGGATAGTGGAGATATAGAATTAAAGGTGAGAGAATTGACTTCATTGCACCGGATTTACCCCATCTGGATCAGTCTCTCTCTTAATAGAATGGCCAGCTGTTTGCTGAATGAATTCCACAAAACATGGGCTCCTTAGCACCCCTAGTCTGAATGATGCTGTCCAAAAATGAAACTATGACCTTCAGAGTCGGCTTCACTTCAGCTGCGAAGACCTGTAGTGGAGATACAGGAGTCGAGTCATTTCACTGAGTGTTTGGTGGTTAGTGGAGGTAGGCAATATATGGACTCTGCCCCTAACTTCACCCTAGACCTAGTTATTTTCATGAAAGCTCTCACCTTTGGGGTGAAGCTTTTTATAGACTAAGACTGTTGTCCATGTCGAAGAACCACATGCTTTCTAAGGTGGTCCTGTCCACTCAGTGTGCACATCTCTCAGCTAAACACAACATTTTAGAGGAACAAACCTCGATACTAAGCCC